>JAOXYB010093160.1:0-22026 GCA_028565635.1 Phoronis ovalis
TGCGTGTACATGTGCCTGTATATATACGTGTGGGTGAGTGTTAACAAGTGAGCGCGTGTGTGCGTGTATGTATGTGCGGGGCTGTATGTGTATGTGTGTGTGTGTGTGTGTTACGTGTATCGACAAACATGGAGCTGCTACTGCACTTGTATTGATAACCCAGATAATAATATCCTTTCTAATTTTATGGGTTTTTTTTAGATTTCGGGGGCGATCTTGGCTCTTCACCTTCATTACCAACGGATTACACTTTAATGACTTTACTTCCTATCTTCGCAATAATCGGTTTAAATTATTAATAATTAATCTTACGCTTAAGGGATCCGATGTATTTTGCGATTACATTTATTATTTCATAATATAGTAGAATCCTGCAGCGTTATTTTCTTGGGCTAGCACTCATTGTACACGGACTCGCTTGTTTGTAACAAGTCATACTCGTATAATTCTTATGAAAACTGCTGTACAATTACAGTGTAAAAAACCTGGTGTATATACTTGAAGCAATTTTAAAAGCAAAATGTATGTAACATTATATGAAATAACCTTTTTTACTTCTATATCCCGCGGATTACAATCAAGTCTAGCACACGCGCGCACTGCAATATTCTCATATTTCAACGCGATAAGACAGACGCATTTGGATAACGCTTCGGACCGTCTACAAAACGTACGCATCTACTATTTCTTCCCGCTTTCGATATACAAAAAATTAGAAAACCGGCATCGGAAACTATGACGTATCACATGCAATGTGCTCGGAGAACTCTGGACTTTGGAGAAACACCAGCTCTGGAATTTGAAGAAGAAGCACGTGTGCTTCCCTTTCCTGCAAAACTTTGGCAAGTTGTACAGGATAAGTCAAGTCACATGATCGAATGGACGAACGATGGCGAAGCAATTGTAGTAAGATTAATTTCTTTTGTTTGCTTGTAACGAATATTTCAAAAGGTTTATAATTATTTTCCGGAGAGGCGCGCAAGGCTTCGCAAAGCCGGGGGGAAGGGAGAGAAGTTCGCCACTAGATTTGCGCTCGTTTATTTAGTTTAGTTTTGGATACGCAAACTATCTCTTTTGCATGCTAAATGACGTTTTCATTATTCAAACAAAGCTGATCGAAATAAACAGATACCCTTCAACCTAGCACTTTCCGTCTAGATTTTGCCCCCGGGATTTTATCTGGCTCTCTTAATTTATTGATATTGTTAGACTAATTGGTCAAATTTCAGCGAAAGAATGAATATAATGTAGCAGACGTATGCCATGTCAACCGTTTCAAATGATAGTATAGTATTGCATACGGACGCTATATAATTAAATAAAAATATATGCATGTGTGCATGTATTCACAGTGTTTTCTAATATTATAGGTAGACGATGTGCTATTCGAAGCAGAAGTAATGACAACCTATCCCGGCTTTGTAAAAATTAGCACTTTTGCAAATCTTCGAAGACAACTGAGAGAATATGGTTTTGAATGGATACTTAATGAGGTGATCGACAGTCGCCAGCCTAGCTAATGAATAATATTTACAGGATAAATGTATAAATTTACCACTTTGAAATACATATATGTAATTACGCTACAACATATGACAATGAATTTCTTTATTTTAGAGAGGAGAACTAGAATTTTCTCATCCTAACTTTAAAAGAGATACTCCCAACGTTCTACCAAACGTATTAACCAAACGAAAAAGTTTAACGCGCTTGTCTTCAAGGCGTGGGGTGTCTGATTTCGGAGTTATTCGCCACCATCGACGAATCAAACCTCAGCAATTAATGCCTGACCTTGCTCCTGATGGAAACATCGTTAATCCTACTTGCAATCAACATATCCTTGTGGCTGAAGCACCAGCACCAGTTAAAAACATTACTGATGGTAAGTACAATATCATTAGCAACCAACAAGCACACAAAAAAACACAAATCTATTATTTTCAAAATGTGTCTTTAAAAGACAACCTATAGGAGTCTGGCTGGATATAGCCACAGCAATGAATGGATATTTTAGTTCCAGTAGTGTATTCGTTAGACAAGCATTTAAAAGTAGGTGCAATGTGGAACACAATAAAGCACAAGAAGTTTTTAAATTGAAAAATAATAGGATTATTTGGTGCTTTTTGAAGTACATATTTTTTTTGCAGACACCTATCTCCGTCCTCGTTTTCCGGAGAAGCTGTGGGATATTGTGAATGATCAATATCAGCTTTTAGTTTGGAGTTGCGATGGAAAATCATACCAGGTCAGTTCAGAGCAATTTGAAAGAGAGGTTATGTTTCTTTATCCCGGATTCCTACAGACTCCTTCATTCCTCAACTTCCGTAGACTCATGCGAGAGTACGGTTTCGCTTGGTGTGTAAAGAAAAACGACGTTCGAGATTTTCAGTTTTCACATCCATGTTTTGTACGTGATAAACCTGAATTGTTAACTGGTATATTAACGAAGCGAAAACGGCATCTAGTCGGTAAACTCGGTGGCATATCTCGCATATGTGATTCAAGCACACCCGAAGGCGTGACCTTTACAGATCAAAATAAACTTGAGCAACAAAGTCCACAATTTACATGCGAGAGAAATGCTGGTGGAGATTCAACAGTTAGAAATTTAGAAACATCCATCCCTTGGATCCAAACGACTAACCATGCATTTGGAGATTGCTCAGGTCTATTAAATGACAGTGAAGACCCGTTACTTACAAAAGAAATGAAGCCAAAAGAGAAAGTTGTCATCCCCATTTACTTCTGGAAACATGACGACGGTTATTCTGCGAATGCTGATCAAGAGACAAAACTTCAACATTCAGATTTGGGATATCAGGTTCTATACGACGGTGGTCAAATGTATATCAAGAAAGAGGTAAACAAGTTGGATAAGATTAATGATGATCAAGAATTTGCTGCTGCATATTGAATTGCTGCGACTGACATGAGTTGTGTATGTAGCAGAACGTAAGGCTGCAAGTTGATGTTGCGCTTCGACTGATACATTTTATAAATTATAATAACTTTATATACATTTCTGGGTTGTAGCCGGTACGATTCGTATATACTTTTTTATCACTCGTCGCTGTAAAGATTACATGAAAAATTAAGAACACTAACAGGCTAAGGGAAGTATATGACTCAAATCATTATCGTTGTTAAATTTACTCCGGCATGATTGACATCAAGTCGAATCCACATGCAGACGATTGGGCTAGCGCTTCTTTGCGCTATGATGTATTTCTAAATCATACTGTTACTTTTTAACAAATTTCCACAAAAACAAAGACTATAGATTTATGTTAAATGTTTGTATTTTTTTAAATATAAATTGAATACCATACATGCCTTCTACTTATACACTGATGTTGCATGTACATTCTACATATATGACAAAATCACAAAGCACGGACAATGCAGCTTGCAGTGTCAAGTAGGTGCACACGGGAATACATTCTTTAATACCCGAAACATTTTGGCTTTTTGATTAATAAATCTGATTGTATGGTCATTTGCCATCGAAGAAACTTTAAATTTATAGTGGCATCATAAGGTTTCAATAAACTACAGAAGCTAATCTCTCAAAAGTAATAATGGAGCTATACCCTGTACACATGATGGTACAGCACCTAAACTAGACGCATGGTATACCAGTGTCTTTAATTATCTTAAACAGTATATAAACAAAAACATATTGTGATCAGCTAATGGCTAGGAAGAGGTGCCAATCTCACAGCAAGCATCTTAAATCTTATAACTGAAACGGATTTCAATTGCAAAAAATTACAAAGTTCTCATGAAACGTACTTGTAATTACACACCTGCAAGCATGGTGAAACACATTCACAAAAATGGAACAATAACATCAAAACACTTGTAAAATCACAGACTCTTATCCATACAAGTTTAACTTATACAGTTAGCATACAAAAATAGATATTTTCAACTAACATCACTGTACATAACAAATCAGTATGAAGAAATATAAACAAATTCATTGGTTGTTGCAAAAAATTCTATTTAATTTAAAATACAGTAACACTACCAAATGTTAATTCAGCATTACAATAAAACTAGCAAAAAAAATTAGAATGGGTACATGTTTCCCATTTTACCTTCAATCCCTGATTATAAATATGGTTACCATCTTTCGATATCAATAACACCAGTAGGGTATGCTAGGCATGTAATAGCATAATCGATTGTGAACAAGTTAAAATACATAATACTGCTGAAAACTATGATTTACTTGATCAATGGACAATTGGCATGCTCAACACATTTTCTCTTACTTTCACTTGTCTCATATGTCAGTGTGAATTTTAGCTATAATAGGAAATTCGCCAAATGTCTGTACTCTAGCTGCAACATGGTTCAAAAGAAATTTGTGGATGCATTCAATTCTCCATTGACAGCAGCAGCATTAACAGTTCAGTTCTTAGTTGAGACGTTCATATACACCAACAACACGATTACAATTTGGACAGATATGTTCCACATCCTTGAGGTCATTGATGCATAATGGTATAAACTGGCAGCCTAACCAACAGCTGAAAGACAATAAAGTGTAATAAGTTTTTTACAGTAGAGTTCAATCTCCTACTTGAAAATTTTGAACTGTGTTGTTCATTTCTACATATTCAAAAATTAACCAAAAACTGACTGAAAAATAGGCACAATAAATTAATTCACACATCTAGAATTACCCAAGATATACCAGTATGGCATTTATCTACTGTTTCCGTGCACATCCTACAACTTTGTCCTTTTAAATTGTATGTATTTTAATATTGTAATTCTTACACTCTGCATACTCATTACAAAACAATCCAAAACATAAATTCATGTTGTTTGTTAAGCTATAAATTGGTATGAACAGTGCTGGCAAGCTGTTTCATTATGCTGAGTTTTAAGGTTAGTGATAACGCAAGGTATAAGATATCAAATATTAAACCATACATGTATACTGATGCTATTTTGTGAAAAGAGGGTTGCTAAGCAACTGGCAATTTGCTGTTGTATCAGCATCCACATGGAGAGATAATATTAGTAGGCAGATGATTAGTTGGATTAGCTATCCTGATAACCATGGTGGGGATATAGAAAACAGAGCTATGAGAATGATTATGGCCAGTGACAACTACAAGAAGATTGCTTAGTGATGCATGAACACACAGCTGTTTGATTTGGACCCTCAATACAAGGATGATTATAACACAAAAGTACCCAATCCCATGCTTCCAAAAAAGAGACCTATTTATATTTAGTGACTGTCCTACAGCAAATACTGTTGTATTAAAATTGGATGAAAGACAATCATTTCAGTACAGCAGTGGACTATGAAACTGTGAGACTGAGCAAAGCAAAAAACTGGCAAGCGAGGTTTATTCTATCTACGCAAGGATGAAACAAAATACTATACCCAAACAGACATAAGCCCCCAACGACCAACCAAGTAAGGGTTCCGTTGTTATATCGGACATTGGTCATGACATCAGCATGACAGCTAGGACAATTAATTCTTGTAGGATTAGCACCAAAACATTGTTTGATGAGCACGGTTTGAACGTTTGGTTGAACCACCGTGGCTGCCTGATAACCAGGCTGTCCTACAAAATGAACATTGTTGGTTACTATTAATAAAACTAAACATGCATCAGATAAAGAAAATAAATGGTCATACATCACAGCATTACAGTATCAGGGCTGGCTAACACAGACCTAATCCATTGGGCACTCATGCACAATGAACTAGTAAATTGTTCGCGTTAGGCGAAAGCAAATGGATTGTATCCAGGGGATGTTAGGCAGCCCCAAATATTGTGCCTGTATAACTACTGCATAAAACTGGTGGCCCTTCTTTCATATTAGATTTCATGCCAAACCAACAGCAATAGTTATACCTTTCAAATGCCTTTTAAACATTCTTTACTTTGCTGTCAGCAGTTTGTGCTTTAAGTCACATTTTGCCATACTATTAACCAACAACATATGTCACACTTTTTAAAGAGTTTCTGCTTGAATTCAAAAGCATGACCTCGGCGACTGGTTAATACAGGCTGATATGCAACTTAACTCACAAGAGATGCTATTAAACTATAAAGTCTGACCATTTATTTTCTTTGAAACATGTAATGACACATACCCAACCAAACACATGCCTCCAACTGCAATCCAAGTTAAGTTTCCGTTACGGTAATTTATAGACGTAACAACATCAGCCTGACAGAACTGACATTTGTGAGGTTGAGGATTCGATCCAAATTTCAAACGAATCACTTGTGTAGTAACTGTCGGTTGAACTATCACAGGTGCTCCTGTTAACAAATTGTTAGAAATTATTGATAGATGCAAATTATTTGTAGATGATCCTGCTGTATTTCACCAGATGTTTACCACAAAATTATCAGGCAGTATCAGTACTGAAAACTGAATATTACAATTTCAGTTGGGTAGTTACATCTTTGATCAACTTGACATTCCTTTTTCATATATAATCCACGTAATCAAAGTGATCTAATGCAGGTTAATGTGGAGAACATCATTTTGTGTTACCTCTTCACATGTTACATGCAAAATTTTACATGAAAATAAAATATGTTTACATGAACTTCATATGAGCATGTACATAATATACATTTTACATGTTACATAACATAATAATCAGCCTATAAATTTATGTAATTTATGCGTGACAACACTATTCTAGGTCTAGAATGTTTTTTGCAACACCCCACTCAAAAAACTACAATCTGCCAGCAACGTCTGAACTTTGCACTTAAATGATCTTCATCTTCAAAACTATATGTCCAATACCTTCTGATTCAACAAAACTTTGAAAATAGACAAGTTCCTTAAAACAAAGCAGATTTGGGAAACATTAACATCATCACTAATAAGGATTCTTTGGACAACACAAACTTCCATAATAAATACAAACAGGTGCTAAAAACTGAACATTTTTTGTCAAAACTAGAAAACCTTTCAACTAAATGAGAATGTTTTTTTTTTAATATAGGTTTGCAATATCAGTTTCCAAATGCAGTTTCAAATAACTGTTCTGTTTTTGACACAATTCCTAAACATTGGCTGCTGCAACTTTTATAATATACCTGTATAAATAGCTGTAGGATATGCTGAAATAGATTTGAGAGATCTATAGTTATAACTTTTAAGACATAATTTCACATAATATCAGTCTTTCTTATGTTTTAAAATCAATTCAATAAATCAAAAAGAATGTTGTTTTCCCATTTCATATATTAACATAGCTTCAATATCAAATCATTTAATTATTTTGAACTAATGACACGCGATTATATATGGAGTGACATAAGTGACAATATATATGGAGTCCCGAAGCATACCTTGGGGAGGGTACTGTCCTTGAGGAGGGAAAGCTCCTTGAGGGGGATAAGCTCCTTGAGGGGGATAAGCACCCTGGCTATCCTTTGGTACTTGATCATATTGTGGTGGAGGATCATTGGGTACTGCTCCAGCAGGTGCTGTTTGCCCAGGCTGAGGATAATTAGGATTTGGGTTCGTACTTCCGTAATCTTGCTTTTCTCCCGACATGTCTGTAATAAAAGAAGGTTAGCAGCAAGGACATAAAACTTTCATTTAAATATAAATAATAATATTCTGGCTAGGACACAACTGGTCTACCCACAGAGTATATTTCTTATGTCAGTTACAAAAAAAAAGGTATGAAGATCACAAATGGTAAGAATTTCCTGAAATTACCTCCTTTCTCTGTGATTTTGGGAACACGTATGCAATGCCGATGTCACCTTGAGTGTCAGGACCGGGGAACTCACCTAGGTTTCCATTGTGTAATAAAGGCAAACCTTTTGTATATTTATCGAAAAAAACCAACCCTTATTGAGTAATGCATGTTAATGTGCTATGCATTTAAGTCATGTTTTATACGTTTTTGTTCACAAACATGGTTTTGAGTCGGATCCCCGGGTCAACATTTGTTGAATTTTAACTAATTTTAACTCAGTCAATACATATGAAGTGATGTAATGGTGTTTCCTGGGATCCACATTGATTTTCCTTGATTTTTAGCCATCTGACATATTTGTACTTTCTTCACTACATATATATAATAACAAACTATATGACCATCGTAGAATTGCAGCATGAAAAATGTCCTCGTATGGGTGTTTTTGTTAATTTTGAAAGACTATATAGTTTTCGAGTTCGTGGATGGAACGTAATGTGTAAAACATGTAACCGTTTTGTCTACAAATTTTGTAGGCGTCATGGTAGGACATACTTTTTTATGTTCTTAATTATTTAAATTAGCACTGTTAGTGTTAAGTTGATTTTAAAAATTGTATTAGGTTTGCGACACTACGAAAGATAAGGCTGCCGTAGTTGGGTCATATAACCAGGACGAATTAAGTGACCCTTAATATTACGTGACGAAAGAGAAATTCGATAAGACACTCCCAGGTAAAGTTATAATTAACTCCCCACACCTTTGGTCCGATCGAAGCAGATTAAAAGTGACGATCCACTTAATAGTTAATATCTCATTTGTATTAATAAAGTACTTTGGGAACAATCACATAATAGCATATTATACAAGCTAAAATACACAATGTTTTATCAGTATTATTAATATGATTATATGATGGTCCCGGGGATGATGGTGAATGATGATGAAGGACTCGCAGCATGCCAGGCTCTCACTCTCAGCTTCCCGGGATAGAACTAGAACTGTGGGTTCAGTTCCCTGGATACCCTGATATTAAATCGTTGGCATAATCAACATGTTGTAATCCTTGAATTTTCAAGCCTATCTATGACTTAATTAACAGTCACAGAAACTTACCTTATACTCTGTTTATAAAATATTGTCCTATGGTATTGATAATTGACTGTTTACTGCAGATTTCGCAATTCTATTTATCAACTTCGGGTCACACGCAGGCGTTTTACACCAACAGAGAAGTCATCGCGCGAAGAAAAAATAATTCTTCAACTTCTTATTTTGTCGTCATTTCTATTTGCAATTAAGAAGAAAAAATAATGCTGAGCCAAGTTTGTATATATAGTACTCAGGTAACTGTCATTCCTGCACCCAGATTTCTACCTTTATGTGGTTTTGGACATACGTTAAACCCCAGGGTTTCTTTACACAAAATTAAAAGCTTATATCCATGCGCGTAAGTTATACGTCACTTCCTTCACCGCGCCTGTACACAGTGGGTGCGCGAATGAATCATACCTTTCCTTTCGGTCAGCTTGTTGGAAAAATACCTAACGACAAAAACCTGAGACTAATATAACTCCAAAAATGGCGAGTTAAAATTGTGATCTAGTCCCGGGGGTACTCAAGTTATTCTTTGGTGGGGATGTGCAGTCCAGTTAAAATTTTTGAGTGGATTTCTTTCTTGGCATCTTAATTATCAATTAATTTGTGGCGGAAAAAATCTGTAACTCGTAACAGGTAGTCATATAGAGTCGTAATTTAACATGTGCTTTTAGATCATCTACGGGCTAATGGTATATGTTTGAGGTAAGAAAGTAACAAAACATTCAATTTTTAATAGTTGATAGAAAGTATAAATAAAGGCCATAAGAGCCTGCAAAGAAGTCAATACCGGGAGTCAATACTAGCAGGAATCTTGTCTTTGCTAAAACCTAGGATATACCTGGAGTTTTATATATCCTAGCTAAAACTAAGTTTATTTCCGACTTTGATAGTTCGATCTAAACCGAAAAGCAACTTACCGTCATTTGTAATTACAATGTACACATACGTAGTCTTGGGGTGTCATTTTTAGGATTATTTCAAATTACATACCTTCATTGGTTTCCAAGTATAGGGTTGCTGAGTACTGAGATCCTAATTATCAATAGTTCAATATATAACTGAAGTAATCCGAAAAACCAGGTCGCGTTAGTTCATGACATGTATATTTCGATTATACATTTTTTTATTCCACATGTTATAAATAATGGATTCATTGTACTGTCAAACATCTATGTTGCTTGTATATTAATTTGTGGAATTTAATTAACCCCCAGACAGTACTTATTACAGATCTCTGACCCGTGAAATGGACATTTTCGCTTTTGACACCAGGGGATACAAGGAAAATTCTACGTTGGCCATTGCTTAAAAACATTTTTGTAAATAAATTGACAATTCTATATTTCAAACTGCCAATTATGATTAAAAGTATATCTAATTGTTATAAACATGCTGATTTGTATATAAAGTTGAATATATGCATTTGTAATGAATGTTTGGCTAAACTGAATACAGAAGCCATTTTGAATACTAACATCTTTTCGGGTAAATGCTGTACATTAATTTATATGGAAAATTAATGACAAGATCACGCTACTTAATTTACTAAAATTGAATTGTCAATAATGTAAATTATTTACTCGAATAAATTTGATGTGGAATTTTTAAAAATCGATTCGAATATGAGTGACCTTTAAAAGTCGTCTAATCAATATGGAAGTCAATGTGGGGAATAAACAAAACTCATGGGAATATGTATATGTAGCTTATTGCCGTAACGTTTAAATGGCTCATTAAAGGGGTTTGAGCCGAAAAAAACCCACAAAGATAAATAAATGTTATAGATATATTTTAAAATGCGTTTGCCCGACCGGCTCTCATTTCTCTGAATTATGCCGTGATCAACCCCCCAAAGCAACCCCCTAGAGGCAAGTCTTCGAATTCGCTGGAACAAATATGTATACAAAATAATCTGAAAAGCAAAAAAAATTCATAAAATACTTCCATATTTTTATTTTCTCAAAGAAATGAAGTGAAACAATTATGCACGAAAACAAGTTTACAAATGGTTAATTAGAATACAACAAACATAAAACGCGCCGTTGAAAACAACTGTATCTTATATACATTTTAAAACAATTTTACAGTGAATGTATATATGAATGTAATTAATATTACAGATATTTGTAACGCTCTTATAAAGACAAAAAAAAACATTACATAGGTTGCACATCTCTTGTAAATTAGCTTCTTCATTTTAAAGAGCCTAAGCCTACGCTGTCAGGTTTTTCATTATTCGTCTAAACGTTTATACATGTAAAAAATAATACTAACATAATTACACAATACGCTTGAATAAACCAATTATGTGCACTTTGGAATATTTAAAATCACATATCACTTAGTACTTGTCATAATCATTATGTAAGTTAACTGACCAGACAATTTATGAAAGGGACTCCGTACTTCATTTTAGTACTGTTTCATCTTAAGACCGTGCTACATTTGTATTATGCAAAAAATGTTAAATGCACATATATTGCAAGGCACTAAATGATAACTATTCAGATTCCTAACAAATCAGTCAATGTATTCCGTTACATTTTAAAAAAAATAAGTAATATTGTGCATTTATGTATTCCCCTATGATACTTACTCAGCTACACGTAGCTCATTTATATTTCAAAACAAAATTATTTTTGATTTTTAATCGATTACTTTCAACTGCAAGATAATATGCTCATAAAGTGTCCATTCATATTACAATAAGGCCCGATTGAGTTGAAAATGAGTAACAACATCTAAGTTTGGAAAAATTTGTTTTGAAAAAAATCTTAAGACATGTTGCTTATACAAATGTAAGATAAATGTATTACAATAATAAATTCTTTGCTAAATTTAGTCTTAAAATATTCCCAAATAACACCATGAATTTTAGAACCTATTAATCACCCCCATTTCGTTTAATATTTCGTATTTTTGTTGTATCGTTTTTAGCAGTTTTGACTAAGTAAACCTGATTGAGCTGTTTAAATTGATCAACTGCACTTTAGTTAGGATAAAAAATAACGAATAAAAACATTTTTTGGTCAAATATCATGTGTATGGGATGATGCATTCTTTTATTTCGTATCACCCTGTCTATTATGTCATTGTTTATATTCATTCTCACTGGACGATTGTGCTACGTCAGTATAAGTGTTTTTCTCTGATCTGCATAACATAGTTTCGGAAATGTGCTAGATAGACTATCCCATTTACAGTATAAACAAAATTTAAAAATGTTCACAATCATGCATAACATTGAAACAAAACGTACACAATCATGCGACTAAATGTTATATACATACATGTGTATATATACTCTTAAAGACACTAAAAGATGTTTTGTCTCGTGGTATATATTGAAAAACAATAATTAAGCAGTGTTACAATCCTGCGTTATGTTATATAAACGATAAACTCAAAAATCCATTTAAAAGTAAATCTGGAATATGTCCCAGAATACAGACAAAAGCAGTAACAATTTACTTATCAATAAACAACATTTGCATCATTTAACCGATCACTGTTGTATACTTCAAGTTCCTTTTTGTTAATTCACTGATTTAAATTCACAATTCACGAAAGTTTTGATCACTTGTCTGAAAATTGAATAAATGGTCACCTGGATAGCTATTTTAACTGCTTGTGAATGCATTTAGGAAATATATATTTATTAGGATCAATTTATCATTCGCTTAACAACAAATAGCGTTGTACAGAAATAAAAATTGTCATGCTTCGTCTTTTACGAATTAATTCCTGAAACTTATGGCAGAATCAAGCGATTTCCTCTTACCACTTGCGAGGAAGTCGGCGATAGCTGGAAAAACGAGTAAAAAAATTAAACTTGTTTTTTACTAACGTGTAATTTACAATTATTTAACAATCCAGAGCTTTCGACTGCGTCACAGAGCCCTTTGTTATCCAGCTAAAAAAAGTTGGCTTGCTTCTATTAGGGCCAGCACTTTATATAGAAGCTATGTTCGAGACATTCAGGAATTAATTTTAGAAAATTTTATAACCATATCTTTCTTTTCTTCTACCGCTCTCTTTGTGACAACAAGTAGCGTGCTGGAAAAACGAACAAACTTAAAATATATCATGCTTCTAACATAGGCCCTGAAAATGCATGCCCATAGGATTTCTGAAACTTTTAATTTAGGGAAGGATTTTGATGACAAGTAGTGTGCGCATCGGGAGAACAAATAAGGCATATCATGCAAACATTGGCCAGCACTCTAGTGTCATTTTCAGGTGATTTACAAATTAATTGATTTCTGCAATTTTATAGCAGAATCTTCTGATATTCTAGCCTCCTCTATCCTCTTTGTGACAACACTTTATACATGGCGTGCTGGAAAAAAGCGAACAAAATTATCATGCATCTATCACAGAAGACCTAGTTATTTTTCAGGTCATCCATATGAATTAATTTATGAGAACTACGTGGTAAGATAGTCTTTCTTATGCTTTATTTTCTTTTCCCAAAGCTTGCACTTAAATGTTTCGCTGAAAAACAAAAAACATATGATAACTTGTATTAAATGTGACAAAGCTGATGTGATCTGCATACATGTATATACTAGTTTCCTTTCTTCTGGCATTTTTCTTCTACTATGCCTTGGATTATAAGAAGTATATTGGTTATAAAATAAATAATTCTCAAATTTGTTCCGCTATAATGTGATGAGACCAACCCATATTAGTTATTCCTGTCTACTGTAATCAACTTGTGTACTTAACCCCAGAGTAAACCCCCGAGTAAACCAGTGACTGTAATCGTTTCACTCTCTGTAACATGTACAGTTACTTCATGTCGTCGCGGTAACAACTCATCTGGTCGCAAGGCATATACTATATTTGTTAAACAGTGCTTGATTTGCTTAATTTTTATGTTACATGGTTATTAGGCGTTCAAAAAATAGCAGTTAAAACTATATCAATTGTATACAGAAACCTGGCTTCAAAGCTATACTAGCTAGACATGTAATTAATCGCACGCAAGCAGTAGTTTCATTCTCAGCGATGTGTTAACCTTCGAGAATTACCTAATAGATGTAGAATCTCTCAAAATTGCTGTTTAAAATAAGTTATATACAACATGTGAAGTTGTCGAAGATGAATTTCATTTTCTTTGAGAGTATTGTATCTTTCATGAAATTCAAAGGAAATGCTTACTGAGGCATTTTGACGTTTTCCTTCTTTTATACATGCCTTCATTAAACAAAATTCCTCCATTCTACATAATTAGGTCATGATTGTAAATGCTTTTGCTTCATATGCTAGTGTTCTTTATATAATTTTGTATACTGCTTATGGTACTTATTGCCCATGTTGTTATGTTGTCACATTGTCTTTAATGTCATCTATTTTAGTAGCTTATACAGCAGTATATAATATAGTTTTTTTTGTTTGTATTATACGAAATCATACCCTACATTACATTCCTCTATAAATTCCGCACTATTTGCGCCATACAGATGCACCTCGACATGCTCTGCAGAAGTTATACGAAAATACGGTACTAGGTAGATATGCCAATTTCAACAACTGTTTGAAATGCTTCACCTGCGCCACAACCGAAGCTATGGGTTAAGTTCATTTTCATTTAGAATGTATCTTCCAGACTACCACTGCCAGAACCTCATTTGAGATGTGATATGAAAACTCTGATCTCAAAATAAGATTTCTCTGTAGCAGCACCTGTAATTATCAAAACATAATATTAAAAAACATATGTTGCCAAACACTAACCTTTTGTTTGCCCCGCTGTAACTGTCAAGTGTCTATTCTGAACTTGAGCACCATTTCGTTTCCTGGCTTCAATAACATTCAAGTTGTACTCCTTTGGTCTGAAATAAAAGTAAAAACGTTGAACGTACTACGGTTTTGTCAAGAACATTTGCCTGATTAGAGCGTCCGGTTAGAGTTACAATTTAACAATCACTCTCCGTATATACTACACCGCATGCATTTGCTGCACACTGTTTGGTGTGTGAATACATGCCACTCACCAACAATGTCCATGCAGGGTACAACTTTTTATTTTTTTCCGGAAACTTAACTTATATTACAGGCCTCACGCACTTTAACTTATATTACAGGCCCCACGCACATGAAATTTGCTCATTAAAGCTTCGGAGTAGGCAAACGATGCTTGGTTTCCAAACTCATTTGTTTTTCATATTCAAATTAAATTAGTATAAGTACTAGTATAGGAAAAAAATCATCGAATTGTCACCCAGCTGTGTCACTGTTCTTGTACCAAGCAAAAGTGACGTGAACTGATGGTTGTGTAATTAAATGTGATTGCAATGTTGCAGGTGTAATTTATTTAACAAATTAATTAGTTTTTTATGATCGTTTACTCGAGTATTTAGCGATATAAACTGCAGTAGGTAAAACTGAATAAAAAATACAAAAGAAGATTCTCATGTATTCTTGTGTAACTTGAGGCTGTGACACATGTATCTATTCAGTTTAGTCTCATAAGGATAATTTAGACTATGCATTGTATTTGTTACGCTTTAAAGTTTACTTTCCCTTTATTTAGAATCACAGATTGATGAAATTTTTGCCCTAAAAATGGTAAACAAAGGGCAGAATAAGTAAATATGTAAAAAATGCACATCAAAGACAATTTTCCCTTTTAATCAACCCGAATTAGAATCTATACTCATAGAAATGTTATATTTAATGAATCAAGAAAAATTATTCCTAGTTCTGTACCTCGTCAGCATATCATATGAACTAAACGCTAAATATAAATGCAAATTATAATTATAAAAAGTGTAGAATAAAAATATATCCGTTAATATATGATGCATGAAATATGATCATTTCGTAGTTACAACAAGATTAGTTTAGCTGAGTTTTACTTACACATGGAGACATGCACTACACATTAAATTACATTTTCAAATACTTAAACCTCCTCTGATGACGGCTCAAATAAACAGATCATTGCAAAATCTAGCAAGAGGTGATTTATATAGCTAGACTGCAATAAGATGAAACCACATTTTTTCTTGTCCCAGTAAAGGAAATTTCAGAATAATATACCTGTATTCTCTTAATCTCCTAAGTATGTCAATAAGTCTTATTTTGTTCTGGCTGCTACGAAGTTGAGATATATCGTACTGTTTTGCAGAGATTTTATATGGCAAATTAACCTCAGATTTGTCTTTTGCTTGACTTCTGCAATAAAAATGCTTGCAATAAATATTTTTTTAAATTTTTAATATTATAATTAAAGTAGACAATGTATGCATTCTGGAGAGATTTGAGAGTTGTGGTATTAGACATCGAAACATACTGAGGCCCACTTTCCCGGCCCATTCTGTCCTGGAGAACAGATACATAAACAGTGCCATTCAGCTATTTAGATTATACAACGTCCGTACCATACGTTTAATAAAAAATAGACAAATATCAAAAGCGTTTTGAAAAAGGTATGTAATTTCCCGGGGGGGGGGGCAGTCAATATGAAAGTGGGTACCCATGTTCCAACAAGACTTTTCAAAAAAGCCCCTAACGAAGTGAAATTCTGCAAAAAATACTCCTAAGGACGTGTTTTTTTGAAAAAAATACAACCCTAAGGAAGTAAATTTTGGGAAAAAACACCTTAAGGAAGTGTCACACCTCCAAAAAAAATCACCCCTTTTCGTGATTTCAGTCAAAAAACAGACCCTAAGCGCGTAACGCGCGTTTCGCGCGTTTCGCGCCGGCGGTTCGAAAAACATACCCTTTCACGCGAAGTTATGTTGGAACAAGCGTACTCACTTTCATATTGACTGCCCCCCCCCGGATGTAATTTACATGTATATACCTAATTGCGCATAGTATTTGGTAGTCACAAGGTTCCTCTGTGGAGGACGCATTTACAGGATATGCGCAGCATAGCGAAGCAATTGCCATGACGACTATGTAAAGTTTTATTTGTAAATATATATTACTCCATGGAGTTTTCATCATCCAATCTAAAAATAAACTTGTACAATGCAAGTAGGAAAAAACAGAACTGCTTGTCTAGTGTACAAAAACATGGCCAATAGTATAATGCAAGTACAATGCAACATTTACATCTTTTTCGTACACTTTCCCCTTGTCCAGCATTTATATCACCCTAGACAAACGCAATCCCCTGGGTGCTATCGTCATCCACATATATACTCATGCGTTATATATCATATCGCTATAACAAGCTAATTATTAAATTTTAATTAAAACAATTTAATAATCAGCTGTTGTATCATCGCCGGGATGATGATAACGACGGACAGGACCGAAGGGGTATAATACGGTTGCTTGATAAATACGTTGGCGTTCGTTTCCTATGTAGTACCTAATAACGTCAACAGTGGTAACTAGCGTGGACAAACGAAAACCAATTAAGGCAGATTAAAAATAACAAATATCAATATGTAAACATATTATAAAAATATTGGAATGTATGGAATGTGCACGGCAAATTTAATTTAAGTGATACAACAAACAAACAAACAATAAAACATATTATTACGATGGCGTTTGATTTTATAAACATTTTATAATTATTCAGTTTCATATAAAATTCATTAATCACGGTGACACGAAATTGAAAATAAGTCTTGCATTGTCTGTGTAAGTTTCGAACTGCAAATATTGATCATATAATATATATTTTCAAGAGCAAGAATATCCATTTGTGACATTTTAATGGTATTACAAATATTGACATATCTTCATCTCAATTAGTATCATAATGTTGATCAATATTTATTCGGGCAAAATATACTTGGTTTCATGATTTATTATATTCACGCATGTTGATGTTATTTCATTACACAGTTGAAATTAATGCTAAAATGACTTTAAAACATTAGCATTCACAAATAAATATACAACACTGAAAAACGCAAAGGAATAAAAATAACGAAAAAAAGCAAAAATCAGCCCCGAATCGATAAACATTTTTTTATCCAAAATAGCTGCATTAAAAAAATTCGAACATGCACATTATCAAATATCTCTTAGTGCTGTTTTGACTTTTCTGTTTACCTAATTTTATAAAAAAAATGAAAAATGGTTTAAGAAACCAAAAACATAGTAAATATCCATTTTGAATAACTCCATAATAGTGTTAAGTTATTATTAAGCAAACGTTAATCCTTCTGGATTTTTTTATTATTATTTAATTTTTTTTAAATTATTTTAATTACTATGATGTACTTTTGCTGCAAATAAAACAATGTACCAGCGAAAAAATGTTGTTTTTTTTATTAATTTACTTCCTTACTATATCCCCCCGTTAAACTAATTTGGGATTTAAGTGCAAACTGTGCACTTAATTATATATTTATGCTTGCGCAGATGAATTAGTTTGCACAGTTAATTAATACTTTACGTAGGAAAGGTATCCATCCCAAAGGCAAACTCTATCCAACAAACAGGTCTCGGATTTCAAACTTTAGGATTCGAGATACAAAAAAAAAAACACTGCCAGAAAACGGTTTTCTGACTGTAACTTTCATTATTAATTTCCATAATCACAATGAAGAGATATCGATAGATATGTAAAAGTATACATTTTTGCAAATTTTTCTTTAATGTTAATGAATCCAAAAGCAAAAAATAATTCTCATGATCTGACATGCGCCCATTTTGGGAAAAAATTGTGTTTTTCAAATTTTAGTTTTAAAGAAAAGTAAGCAAAAACCCTTGCACCTACAAAGCTGAAACTTGGCAAACAGTATCTTATATATAGGTCTTAAGTCTCAATTTTTAAAAATTTCGCTTTGTTTAAAAGTTCTGAATTTTCAAAGTTTAAAGGTTAGGAAAAGAAAAATGTTAAAAATCCCGATTAGCAAGGCAGTATACTCGGGCGTTTTCGTAATGATAACTTTATACGGGAGCTACGTACTATACTACACAAACTTTTTATGATCTGTAAAAACCACAAAATGCTTCTTGCTACATACTGCTATAAACATCTAGTTAGAGATAATATCCCTAACTAAACCTAGTAAAAACATATCCTCTTCGTGTTGAAACAATGCTGTTACAAAAATATAGGCAGTACTGTAGAACAAGCCCGGGAGAACAGGATGAAACACTTACTTGCAAACATTTCGCAGGTGTTTCCTTTTACACTGTTGGTACGATACTTCCTGGTGCTGATCTACTTCTTACTCTGAAAATATATCTAGAATTTTCATAGTTACATTTTAAAAGTGGTCCTAATTATTATTTTGCAGTTTAACCCCGGACTTTATATTTTATCGATTCGTTCAATCCAAACATGATAGACTATCCCGCGTATACTCATCATAAAAACAATACGTTAAATCACATTGTGATTTATATATATATATATATATGTTGTAAAATATTTCAGTATATATGATTCTGGGATGTGATTATCAAAAAAGGCATTAGCGAAAACAAATTCACAAGGCAAATGTTGTAACATCAGCTTCCTTATTTGTTGAAAGGTTTAGTTTCCCAATTCCTCTCTGTAGCTCTCTTAAAACGATTGAGATATCATCTGCTACTACGGCTTCAAAATGTTCTATCCCTCTTATAGAATTCGTTAAAAGTTTGTCAACATTTCAATGAATGAAGGTATGACATAATATTTTTAATCGAACATAAATAAATGAAGGTAATACAAGAACAACAATTAGAAAAAATATTTCTTTAAATTAAACTACATATAAATTATTTTAAATACCTAAATATTTGTGGAGCGCTATAAAAGACGCTCTAGGGATAAATTGCTCATATTTTACAGGCAAATTTCAACAAACCTGTTAACTAGGCAGCAAACATATACTTGTCTTTATCTTTTAATAATCTATACAGATTTGTACACGACTATTCTGCCCCGGTCGCCCTTTACATCAGTACGAACCTGTTAAGTGGACAGTGCTTGTATTTTCACCTCCTGGTTCTTTTTGTCTTTAATGACAAATACAAAAACTCAGGTGTACCTAAACTATATAATCAGTGAAACACAAGAACAGTCAATGGATACGACGCGTTTCTGATAATTGAACTCTCGGGAATAGTCATTCCCACGTAGCATAATTTATATTGTTACAGAAGAGTGAGCGGAAGAAATTCATTTCCATTTATTTTGCTCATGTTTGTGCCGTATAAATATCTCTGATTAGTGATGTATATGTGTGAAGGTGTTATTAAACTTTTTATTACGGGGGGGTGACAAAAATTTTAATAACATTGTTACTTTATTTCTTTTTATAGTAAATCATTTTTGTAGAAATATAAAATACGAAATTATATTCTAAATTTCAATAATCTGCAATTTGTTTTGAGTAATGAGTATTGTAAATTATTCATTTGTTACACATAAAAATTACTTGCAAACAAACTACTGACTCTGGAATATTTACCATTTTCATAAACAAACTACGATTGCATTCAAAAGTCATTCGTAGCCTTAATTATTAATAGTAATAATTCACTTTATTAATTTATGCTATACGATTAGACAAACATTATATGTGCTAAAAATTAGACAAATATTTTATGTGCTAAAAATTTGAGTTTGATACGAACTATTAAGAATATAGCAGATCTTTAAGATATAAAAGAATTACTAATTGACCTCTTGCCTTTTGTAACTATAGTAATTTCAGTCAGAATTTCCTGAGAAGAATGACATCAAATATTTCGTTATCTTTAATTTGGGTTCTCTGATGCACGAATATACGTTATTTTTTCGATAGCCAATTAAGAATGAGCACAAATTAATTAATATGCTAACCGAGGAACCACCCACATTATTGCAAAGAGCTAACAATGTGTATGATTTGTAATCTGCAAAATTAGACACTCTATTCCATAAACTACAGATATGAAAAACCCGGGGATCCGACTCAAATATATTACTGGCCATGGTACCCAGGCCATGGGCGTGAATGTGTTTTTGAAAAAGCGTCTAAATGCATTTTCCCATTTTAAAACTTTGACCCTTTTTCACTGACTGGAAGAAATTTTAGATACCCTAAATGAGTTGAGATTTATTTTAGAAAATACCCGGGAAACGGGAAAATTCACTCGAACTTGATAGAGACGAAGTTTGGTCAAGTGGCTGACCGTTTTGATCCAGGTTTTGGTCGATTTCGATGCCCTAAACCCGCACTAATTAAATATGGTACCCTTTTATCTAAAATGTAACCATATAAAGTAAATGCGTAACGCGCGTTAACGTGCATAGTTCTTAAAAGTCATCCTTTTACGCGTTTTTGTTCACACACATGGGTATGAACCATTGATTTGACTCGGACACCCGGGACGAAAAATCAAAAAAGATTATTTAGACATATTCAGAAC
This sequence comes from Phoronis ovalis, assembly GCA_028565635.1. Classification (NCBI taxonomy): domain Eukaryota; kingdom Metazoa; phylum Phoronida; family Phoronidae; genus Phoronis; species Phoronis ovalis. The sequence goes on from JAOXYB010093160.1 coordinate 21,134, forward strand.
CAAAATGCGTTACATGTGATCACCGCTTGGTTTTTACACAACGGCATATTAAATAGTGGATCGAAACACGTAATCTAATATGTTGTGCATTGTTTTTAAAAAATCTCCTCTCAATCCATAAAAAAATCAAAATGAAATGCAACAATTATTCTGTTCAAACAATCTTGAATCCCCCCTGTGTCGAATTAAACACAATAAGCCGTAAAGACCTACGGTAATCGTTGTAATGCTAAACTTAGATTAATTGGATGAGAAGGTTTTACAAGACATATAAGGTACCCTTTTGTACATTTTATCTAAAATGTAACCATGCATATAAAGTAAATGCGTAACGCGCGTTAACATTACAAACAATACAATTTAAACATGCAACAAAAATCACGTCACTGAAGTAAACTTATAAAAAATAATATTTCGTGACTATCATAACCATCCCGTTAAGAAACACCTTTGTATTTTACTTAAGGGGCTAATAATGGAGAGTCTATTTTGTTATTCTACAGAAGGCGTATTTTTATTTCTCGGATAGCGATAAAGGTTCTGGGAACCCGGAATTATCAAGAAACATTTTAAGTCAGAAAAACCTGTAGTAAGTTCAAAAATTTATAGGTGGCGCATGGCGTAATTTCAGCGTTACGTGTCTGCATTCGATTACGTCCACCTACCAATTAACTATACTTGCAAGTGAAGTTTGCCTTTTCCATAATTATAATTGTAGCTAATAATAATTTTAAAAATACATTTTCTGGTTTTTAACAAATAAATTATTAAAACAGTGATCAAAAGCGTTGTTAAAGCAAAAATGGTCCCAAAATATGTCAAATTTGTACAAAGACATATTAAAATGACACATACGTGTTGTATATCATTAGAAAGTACACATTTGATGCTTT
>JAOXYB010093271.1:0-22024 GCA_028565635.1 Phoronis ovalis
CATGAAACATGTAAAAAAATATGTTGGTGTGCTACATAAAGCCATAAAAAATTATCCTCATTGGGTGCTTCTGATATGTGAATACTTTATGCTTTTAACACTGTTCTGTTTGGACAGCGACCACATTGTCTTCTTGTCGGCTTTTTGGCTTTCAGGTAGTGTAATTTTTGTCAAAATCCTTCCATTATTTTGAAAATCTCGTTGAATTTAACTTCTCAAATATTTAAGTTGAAATCAGAAATCTATAAACTTCTTGTATATTTTTATGATAGCTATGTTATGACATGCCCCTGGAGAATTTCATATTTAATTTTAGTTTGTGAAACAACGTACGGTGGATTACGGTTGATTACAGTTGATTATGTGAGTTACCGGGGATGCATTATTGCTTGATATATTTGTATACATCTGTTGGTGTATCGTACTAGAAATATTGCAATTAATGTTCTAATTACTATGCTTATTTACCTATAAGTTACCGCTTGAAATCACCTTACTGATAGCTTAATATTAATTCAATTTGCTTTCACAGATGGCGATAAAAATTCCAAAAAGAAGCATTTTGATACTTCCGGCAGACGTGTATATGAAATCGCATGTAAAAGACACAGTATGATAGCTTCATCAAAATTTATGAGACAACTGCGAGACGAAAAGCTGAATATGAGTAAAGCCGGACTCAAAGCGTGCGATATGCAAGTCATGACTTATCCAGTTGCTGTAAGTATATATTGTGGAAAACTAGCCAAAGGCGTATCCATGATTTGTTTATATTGGTACTGTTTACACTAGATCTTATATTAATTGGCACAAAATCCTATATTTTGTAATTTTTTCTTTTATTTTTCAGGTAGATTTATTGTCCACACTATCTTAATTCGCTATATTAAGTGTGTAATGTCTTGGAATCAGTGGGATTATCACTCTTCATATACATAGCAAACTAATATATTTTTTTATACGTTTCATGCTTACATAAATCATTTGGTAATGTAGCTTGGAAGGTCTTATCTGTTTCTCATTCACCAGCAAGCTGATTGTTTTTTAATTTACCAACTAGCTAAAAAAATAATGCGTGGAGTTCTATCTACCGGCTGAAATCTGCAATAAGAGATAGTGTTTATTCATGAAGTTTCGTGTGTAAATAAATCTTTGGCGATGTTGCTGTGGGTAATCAATTCCTTGTCAGCTGGATGGGATGAACTGTTTGCAAGCCAATCAGACTGGGGAACAGATATTGTACACTGGGTGCTTTTTGTAATGTTAATGCCATGAAATTAAAAATTCACAGACTGATATGCCGGCTAATATGATTATTGCAGGTTAACACGTTGGTATCTGAACTGGACTTTTCAGATAATTCTATTGGTGGAGAAGGCGCCAGTTTACTCTGTCAGGGTCTGTTGGAAAATGTTAGCATACACACATTGGTAAGATAATGTGCTGAGATATACGTGTATAACTAAACTTATAGTAATCTATGTAAAGGTTGACACGGGTTGAGATGACGTCAAATGAACATGGTGTTAAAAAATGTTTTTTTTGCTGTCTGTGGTTTTGTAACGTACAGAATCTTTTTTTAAATTCCGAATAGAATTCAAAGGTGCAAATGCTGATCTGAAAGGGCCTGAAACCATTATCTTTTTTGGGACATTGTTGGTATTGAGAAAAAATAAATACCTATGCAATTAACAATTGAATTAATTAATACTGGATGTTTTTTATGCTATTCGATCTGTGCTCAACTGTTTTAGAATATAGCCAGGAACTGCCTTGGTACAGTTGGAGCCGAACATATCTGTGCTTTGTTATGTGAAAATAATGAGATACGAGACTTAGACGTTTCTGGTAATGGATTCAGAGAAAGCGATGCCCGTTTCTTTGCCGAGGCTCTCCCCGTAAGTACAAAGAAAAATAATTGATTATGATTATCAAAGTGTGAGTGTTGTGTTCTTGGGATGTCATGTTCACTGGTAATTCTTTTTCGTGAATGAAGACGCGTTGTTTCGCATTTTATGCACCCAGATGAATGTCGTTTTCATTTCTTCGGACTTGGAAATTATTCATTCTAGCAAATGAAATATCAGCAACGAATGCTTCTTGGTAAAATTTAAAACAAAGAAATAATTAGTAATAATATCTTAAATGAAAATTCAATTACAAGTTTTCAACCCTGTACTTAACAAATATTGTACTGACATTTCTTACGTAGAATAATTTCAAGTTGAAGCGATTGAATCTAAGTAACAATGAATTTCGCGAGCAGGGTGGTGAAATTCTGGCAAAAGGAATAGGTAAGTTGGACAAAATACTCGTTATAAATCTATAAAATTCTCCCATTCTTATAGCTCTCTGTCAATAGTGTTGTTGTACATGCACTTATGTAGTCATCAGCGCAGGCTATCAACTACCATCTATATGCAATCACAGTTTTATCAACCGTTAGAAGTATAGTATAATTGTTTATAAATTCTGGCGAACCAACAACAGGGAAATTATTTAATGTATCATAACTGTTGTTTTAAACGTACGTAAATGCTAAGTGAATAATAATTTTTCAGTCCAAAATGACACTATAGAAGAACTGGATTTGAGTTGGAATCACTTACGACTGAAGGGTGGTCGAGCTGTTGGAAACTGTCTCAGGGTAAGAGGGAACTGCTGCTTGTACGTGTATGATAGCTGACTATATCAAATCACAATTGAACGCATATTTAAATATGACATATGTGTAACCTTTTTTAAATATCTATGCATTCAATTAATTTCGGTAAATATTCTTTCTTAAAACAGGTTTACTTTCCGAGCGCAGCTACACCATTCGAATAATACACTGGGCACTTGTTATGGTTTGTGGCATAGTGAATAGTGCATGCACAACTTGTAACACTATTAACGTTTTTTTCATTTTATAGAATAATCAAGGGATTAAGATACTCAATCTTGCTTGGAATGGATTTTCAAATGATGGTGCATTTTATATTGCGGCATCACTAAAAACTAACAGCACTCTACTAGAATTGGATTTAACTTGTAACCGAATAACAATTGAGGGGGCGGCATTCTTGTATGGAGCTTTGACAGTGAATGACACTCTTCAGGTTTTAAAAGTAAGAATTACCTATAAGCTCAAGGCTTTTTGTTATATATACAGCATCGGGAAGTCATATCGCATTTAGTTATATGTGTTACATGATATAAGAACACACATTGCATTTTCCCATTCACTTCAGCGGTAATAAACCTTTTTTATAAAATATTGGCTGATGTTTCAAAGAAAATTTCTTCCAGTAACATATCACGATAATTATGTCTCTAGCATACGCTTGATTTTTTGTGATGGCTTGGCCAATATTTTTTTTTTTGCTACACCTGGTGGAAATATGTTGAAACTTGACACAGGAAATTGAAAACTTCCCATGTAAAAGAATTCCAACATTTTTTGATTTTTTAAGCAAATTGAGCGACACAGCTAATCTTGAAAAAGAAGAGAAAAAATGCTCAATGTACACTAAGAGAGCATCAATGCTTGCTCCTGGGTGTTACACACTTAAAATGATACTACTGTATATAAAATGTGAAATATCAGTTTTTCTTTTTTCTAAGGCCTGTTAAGGAAGGTATCAACATAAGAGATCAATTTAAAATAATTGCAACTCTGCAATAATACGATGTTATCTTGTTTTAGCTTGGTTTAAATCCCATCACTACAGTTGGCGTCACTAAGCTTTTGCATGCAATCAGGAGTAATCATAACAGTGCAATCACAATGCTAGAAATGGCAGTAAGTGATAATTATTATAAACATATTTGTTTTAAATATTTTAATTTTGCCATTGTACTTTATTTGTGATCCCGTAAGTTTAACAAAGTCGTTATTCATGATTGTTCTAGTGTATTGGTGTTGGATTTCTCTATTACAATGTCCTGCGTGTATTGTGTCAAATCTCACGTAATATGATTATCTTGTTGACACAAGCCCCGCACTGCACATGACTTATTTTTTGTGTGTGAAAGTATTCGGAGTATTGCATAATACACTAAAATGACAGTGAACATTTCATATAATTGTTGGATTGTCTTGTACTATTTTAGGACATTCCCGTCACGTACACAGTTGGTGCATTAGTAGCAGAAATCCAAGCGCGACAACCGACTTTTGACCTCTTTCACGGTGGCTATGTTGCAACTGAAGATGTCTACGCCAAACGATTTGCTGAGAAATACGAAGTTAATCCATTCTTCCTGCTTCTTACATATATAAGAGAACAAGGCTTCCGACTACTGGATCTGTTTTCTCAATTTGATAATAATAAAGACTGGAACATTAGCAGAGCTGAGTTTATTAAGGGTCTCCAGGTATAGTTACTTTTATTAATGAATACTTTTATTGCACTTATTTCACAAATCTTTTGTGAGTGTTCCTTGACAGAACAATTTGTTCAACGCTATTCAAATGTTTGTAATAATCATGTGAATACTGCAATTTTGTGAGATACTTAGAGCGTAATGAAAATATTCTGCAATGCTAACAATTCTTTCGAAAGCAGTAAATAACTAGTACACAAAGAATAAAGAATTGAAAACACAAAGGTCACATGGTTTATTTTAATTGCTACATGATTGTTTCCAATGAGGAAAGGGGTAAGAAAGCCTATCAGACTTGCACATGTACTAAAAGAAATTGTAAAATAGCATGTGTTTCAATAATCTATGCCTATCATTGTTCACCAAAATGTTACCGATTTCGTGTGCCATATTTTCAGATGGCAAGAATTCCACTGACACAGGGTCAACTGGAAAAGCTACTAGATCAGCTAGATAAAGATAATAATGGTACAGTGGACTTCGGGTAATATGTTGTATACTTCTTAATGAAAATTTTTGAAATTACAATCTTGATTGGACTTGGCTCAAAGTCTACCACCTTCAAAACCTAGGACACCCGAGACAGAAGACCCAGAAATCGTGCCAGTCAACATTTATTACAAAAATATCTGATTTACCAAACATACACCAACAACAATCTTCGTCTACCTCACTATGATTACTATACGAAAATATCACCATAGTTGGAATCACAAATTTAATTTAATATATTTTTGATGTATGTGAAAACCGTTGCTTAATAGCAACCTCAACAAAAAGTTTGTACCATAACTAGTTTCCAATTATTCCAGAGAATTCATAAGAGGCGAAAAGGAATTTCGTATGAAACAGCGTCGTAAACAAAGATTGAGACAACAGTTAGAGGGTGATATGTTTGAAGAGTTAAACACACCTCGTCCAGAATCTGCTGAGAATGTTCGTGGTGGAAAGCTGCCAAATGTCATACGTGCTAGATCACCGAAACCATTCAGCAGGGATAGAAAGCAACAAACTCCAACTATGGAAGGCAATTTCTTGGATATTGTCATATCGGCTAAGGTAGCTTGAATTAATAAATAGTTATTTAAAAAAAGTATATTGCACTGTATCGTGTCACCCTGAAAATCGCATGTAGTTTTGCGCCTTGGGGAAAGAAAATTTTGAAACATTGTTTATCAGCGTGAATTATAAATTTGAAGGCAAATTTAAAAATTTTCGAATGTGTCGTTTTTTAAGAAATTCCTTTATTCGTAAATTCCAAATTGCTGAAAATAAGCATTCGAAACCGCTCTTCGTTTGAACGTGTACAATTGGATCGCACTGCTCATCGGAATATGAGCTTGAAAGTGGCGTATAAATAGGCAGTTAAGTTGTAAGAAAAAGCTACCCAAGCATACACACACCTTCAAAATATCAATCATTGTAAGCATTATCCTCTAATAATGCAGTGTTCTTTGGTACGGACATAATGTCGAATAGTTAAGGCACTACATGATCACTCTAATTTTTGTGTAAAATTAGCGTTTTACTCAAAACAATACTATGAAAGTTTGATAACCCAAGCACATTTCAGAATAATTTTTGTAATAAAAGTTTTCAGCCGTAGTTGCATGAGGATGTTTAGTTCAGCAATCCTAGCATTCCACATGCCATAATCTAGAGGGGTTTTGTTTTATTGGGATTTGCAAAACTGGAACTTTTCTAAAAAAAACGCTCATATAAAATTCTGAAATTTGATGTGCTGTTAGGAACTATATATCTATCATTCACGTTGAAAAAAGAGACGATTTTAAGGGTGACACGGGAGATGGGATATACTTTTTATAATAAAAATATCCGCATAGTGCCATCTCTCTTCTTCGAGAAACATATAAGTACATGTAACATTTCTTTATTTTAGAATAACAAGACCCAGGTAGAAGGTAGACCGAAATCAGCCACGGCTTCCCCAAGATACCGGACACCCAGTCCCAGAAGTTATTCACCTTTCAGTGACGGAACACTTTCACCACTATTTGATGATCGGCCACGAGCCTCCTCTTCACCGTCTAAAATGTATGAAGTTGTCATGGAAGCTACAAAACAACACAAAATGTCTGCAAACAACAATACAATAATAACACAAGACGAACATGAAAATAACAAGGCCATCACTAAACGTAGTTTAAACACTAAAGGAGGCGAGGAAATTTCTACAGATAATAATAATCAAAAACCGACGCAAGGAAATAAGGCACATGGTGCAACACTAAGAAAAGTCAAATCCCCCAATTATGCCGATTATGTCCGACAAAACAGTCGCAGGCATTCTGTTAAAGACGGCGACACTTTGACGCTGATGACGAAACAATCTTACTTATCAAGGTTTGCTAAAAGTGTAGCTACTCCAACCGAACTGTCACCAGCGTCGTCTGTCAATTCTTTGAGAAGAGGAAAATTCCAGTGACAGCGACAAAAACAATACAGTCAAGAAGTAACACTAGCAATGGTAACAGTAGAAAAGTCAACAACAACAACTGCAAAAAGTCAACAACAAGAACAACATGCAGTAACAGATCCAAAGAGTTCACCTTGAAACAAAATCAAGGAGGAGAATTTCAACTGGAGCTTCACAAGGATTTCAGAGCTTTGCATGGAGTGTCACCTTTGACACTAAAAAAGAAATTTATGATATGGCTCAGAGAAATTAGCTTCCAAGAATAAATAATTAAAACATGAAAATAGAAAAAAATAATATGCGTCGGGAGATACTTTTAAAATGGCTCTGGAGCTACAAAAATGTGGTGTAACAAAATTAACATTTACAATTACAAAAGCCAGGATTTGTTATGGGTACTGGATATTTCACTCAGGTTGTAAATTATATGGTGTAATTACGTATTTTCCGGAGTAAACAGGATGCTGTTAGATCTAACTATTATCCATCTAGAAATGTGCAGGGAGTGTTCCCAGAAAACGTGAACATATACTGTTTAGTAAACAATAGTTCCAGTTTACAATTGTTTACAACAATTCAAATCAAGCTATCACCTACAGAATGGAGTGAATCATAGCATTCGTGCATGGTACATTGTCATTCCTTGGACAGAATTAATGGTTTTGTGCAAAACTTTAGCTTACATACATATAACCCTGAGAAAGACTTGGCAGAAATCACTGGGAAACAATAGATTTGTTGCATAGAAATGTTCTTTCAGACTGCTATTTCATTATTGTATAAAAGTGAGGATTAAATTTATTTTCAATTGAATTAATTTTTATTTAAAATAACCACGCAAAAACATCTCTATGTTATAGTCACGTCATCACATTCTATTCCACAGTATTGTACGGTTTCTATATTATGTTACGTAAAGGATACTACTGTGGAGTGACAAAAATAAGTTTCAAAGTAAAATATCAATTCGCATCGAAACAATATTGAACTAAAAAGATTACAATATTTTGTATTACCTGAACAAGAAGGATTTTGCGGAGGATATGAGGTGGCTGATTATATAATTGCCTGGGTTTCGAGCATTTGTGTAATTATTATTCTTGTCCTCATCGGTTTGTTATTAGGGATTTTATTCCAACTTAAATATCCCAAATGTTTCTTATTCACCCATTAGGCACAATGTATGAGATTAAGATCCGTATTGTTCAATACCATCTTATTGAGATGCTAAAGAAAATGGCTATCCTTTTACTAAATGAGCTTTCGGTGAGTTTTCAATTTGGGCTATTTCTTAAAAAGATCTTTTTGGAGGTCATAATATTTTGTCCTCAGAACATTTTTTGATGAAAAGCAAATTTTCTGACTCCTTAATTTCTTTTCTGTATTAATTTCAGAATCAATTTGAACTACAAAGATATTTTCAGATTTAACTTTGAAAAAATAACTCATCGGAGGCAATGATTTAATGTCTTGGTGATGTTTGAGAATATTAATCTTTTAACAAACACAGATACTGGTGCAGGCGCTTTGTACAGATATTTTTTAAACTTTAAAAAGATTGATTTCTTGTCTTTAAACATTGCGATTGCAGAAAATGGCAAACCCTTATTTTAATGAGTAAATTAACGACTGCGTTGTATTTCCATTAGGTTTTTTATTTGAAAAGTGAGGAGAATTGAAGCGATTTACCCAAAATCATTTTCACATCAATTGGGAGAAATGTTCTTATGATACATGAAAAGAAAACAGTTTATTTGATGTAATGGGCATTTTGATTTTTTTTCGAATTTGAATCTGGGTCTGACTTTGACGTTGAATATGGTTCTGAATCTGAACCTGGTTCTCCCTTTACGTACGTCATGTACATAGCGTTTATCTTTTTTATTGCTTTATTATATTTCAAACTATATACTACTTCATCATCAACTCTACATGTATTTTTTATATTTCATATTTTATACTACACACTTCATCACCTTTGAATGACTCTGTCAGATACATGGCGCTTGTTTTTTTAAATTATTATTCTAACTATAGCTGCATACCATCGAATTAATTTTTTTATTATTATTGTTATTCTAACTATAGGTGCATACCATCGAATGACTATTTTATTAATATTAGATTATTATTTTTTTGTTATTTTTATACCATGCCGACAAGTGTTCCTGAAAGTTATAATTCCCTGAAACAATTCCGACTTGAAATTTATTCCATATAACATTACGTGGTAGTGCTTGTAATGTAAATCTGTTTTTGATTTTATAATTAATTCATTCAAGGTTTTTAACTGCGAACACAACCGTACAGTCAGGGCTTCACGACGTTTGAGACTCCGGGGAATGTTTTCTCTAGCTTCTCTTGTTACGCAACGTCTACGTCATGCTACATTCAGTAAACAAATCGGTCATCCTGGTCGGTCATATGGACTATTAATTTTCTTTTGAATAAATGTATTATTGCGATTTAATTCACAACTTACCAGAGAGAATAATACATATTAAATATTCCTGTGCCACAATAATCGACAAGTGTGAGCTTGAGATTAATATAACTAAAGCTATATTATAGTCTCAGTTATAACCGCACACATATTCATGTAGATGAATAATACTTTTACATTTATCTAGGATACACACTTTTAAATGTACAGGGTTAATAGTGTGGCTACCTCACCGTTATCTCTAAACATATCACAACATTCAGTTCAAACGTATTAAAACGACACATATCGGGACCAATATATTAATTTGTGTAACAGCTAGCGAGTCTCAAATCGCATCATTGATTGTACTTTTTAAAATAATTTTGTCCATTAAGGATTAAAAATGGGTTGCGGCAGTAGTACAGAAACAGGAACAGTGCAGTCAACAAACAACAATGAACATAGGAATGATAACCAGCTACAAAGTCTACAACAACAGCAACAGATACAGCCTGGAGCGGATCCAGAAGCTGACCAACAGGATCCAAAACAAAACGAGAACAACAGTAAAGGCGACAATCAACACGTCACTGAATTTGTTGAGCAACCTTCAGAACAAAAGGATAATAATCAACAACAGGAGAAACCAGAGTCAACAGACCAGAATACCGACTTACAGCTAGCGGAGCAGTCTGACGAGGATTCGGTTGACCAACAAAATCAAGAATTTACAGAGTTTCAACTAGAAGTTCTCAAAGCTCATAATGATTTCAGAGACTTGCATGGAGCACCACATTTAACGTTAAATAGAGAAATTTGTAATATGGCTCAGAGATACGCTGAGAAATTAGCTACCGAGAAGAAATTTGAACACAGCAACAGTGAAGATAGAAAATATAAGGATTGGAATTGTGGCGAAAACTTGGCTAGAGCGGGGGATATCAATGGCTTTAATGTTACAAAAATGTGGTATGATGAAATTGACATATACAATTACAATAAGCCAGAATTTGCAATGGGAACTGGTCATTTTACTCAGGTTATATGGAACGGAACAGTTGAATTAGGTATTGGACGGGGCAATGATGATGACGGTTCACATATTTACTGTGCCAACTATTACCCACCTGGAAATGTACAGGGAGGTTTCCCAGGAAATGTGAACAAACTACTTAATAATTCAATTATCTAAACAGTTCAAAATCCTAATGTCTAGATCTTTGACAAACCTGTTTTGTATAATGTCAGGACATTTGACATATTCTGAAACGTTGTACAGAAATATGAGAACTGCCAGTTGGGTGGCATCGTGATGATATCAATGATACTAAATGAATGATATTAAGAACTTAAGATTATCCTATCACAATGCAGACGGAAGATTTGTGGCAAAAATATTTTCTTGATAACAATGAAAGGCATTATGTAATTAAAGTGTGATGATTGTTTAAATACTTTTTGATTAAATTTATTTTCAATTAAATTAATTTAATTCAAATTAACCCAGAATGCATCAGTCATCAACAGATGTCCTAATACAATTACAATGTTTGGTTTAAACATAATGTCAGGTAAATATGGAAAATGATTCCACTCCAGACATACTGCTCACAGGTTGAATCCAATAAAGTACACAGTAAATTCGATGAACACTTCCATCACTCTGTCTCATGTGCCCAATTAAAGTATTTCATTTATCTGGCAATTACTTTCAGTTTCAACCATCAGAGTCTGAAGCACTATCCTGTTCACTTTCATTTTCAGAAACACTTTGTTTATCCCAGTCTTTCATTTTAGCTCCCATCATAAAGTCATCTCTTAGGACACTCCAATTTGGTTTTTCACTGTCTTCAGATGTTAAGGCTATACTCTGCAAAAACAAAAACCACAATCAAATAGTTCATATACAAAGTAACTGCGACTGTTTCATTGTCCTACTGTTCCATTATTACTTGTATAGGTTATATATGTGGAGGATCTGTAACTGATTCATGAACATGAAAATGATTTGGAAATACAATTATATTGAATAAATAGCGAGTACTATGGTTGTCAAAAAATGCTTCGTGCACCGTCTGGGAGCTTCTTTGCTAGCATTACTTGTAATATCCTTGGTCTCCCGTGCGGTTGTTAAATGGCCTATAGTAAATGACTGTCCAATAGGAGTATCACAAAGCATGTCACTCCCATTCGTGGTATTTCACAAAACATATGCATATTGTGTTATCATTGTTCTAGCAAATGGTTACACACAAAAAGATTTATATGCATATTAAGCTGAGTATCAAATTTGATGGTCTTTAACAGAACTTAAGAAGATCGACCTTTTCTGTGAAATTTTGTGGACTCAGTGTTGGCTTTTTTTCCAACACCGCACAACTTTATTCATGGGTTTGGATAATGCCTTGAGACTGCACATGCCAAGGTGTAATTCACTAGGACCATGGTTAAAAAGCAATGGTTAACCTTTTAGCAACTGCACCAAGCTAGTTTTTAAGACATTTTAAGAGAATCAAACAAAAAGAATGATTTTTCCAAGTCCATTTTGTACTATAAAATTAAGTCTTAAGCACTGTAACCAGTATAAATACCAGTAACACAAGTAACTAATGTTAAAAGTTAACCACGAGTAACTAGAAAGTTGTTATTCTTTCACTTGATTATATAAACAAACCTTAGAGGTATCTTTTCTAGTGTCCAAAGTAACATTAGCTGTTGTTCCTTTTAGCATGTCCAGGAATGTTCCTTTATTCAGAGAATTCATAACCTTTGACCTTTTGACCTCTGATGATCCAACTTCTTTCATCTTCTCTTCTACAGTATTTTGCTGTTTTCTTACAGCATTAAATAATTGCACAACACCTCTACAAAATTGGAAGTAAACATTTAATACAATATATCACAACTGGCATTCCCAAAACCCAAACCAGGTGAAAGTGGCTTTAAACATTCAGTAAATATATATTTATTTCTACAATAGTATCAACACCGCAAACTTATGATTCAAGTTTAGTGTTGTCAGTTGTCAATTGAGAGTTCATTACACATGGAGTTCACAGTACATTCTAACAACGGTATGTCATTCCAGGCTGACTATGATTTAGCTGTAAATATTCCAAATAAGTACACCAGAAAAGGTAAAGAGATACCTTTTTGATATTAATCTACTTTTTTACTAAAATGACGTATACAATTATTTTGATTGACCAGTAATAAGTGCGTGAACTAACTCTGACGTGTATGAACATAAACCTTAATACATACAGGTGACATTACAGATGGTTAGCAAATTCATAACCAACAGCTCGATTTATGTGATCTGTTGCATTTTCCCACTTGCCAAATCTCAGTATGAAATAACTCACATAGATGCAAAGTTTTAAGAAATACACTATATTTATTTATTCAACTGCAACTTTGAATGTACAAGGCAGCCTATAAAGTTAATTAAAAAGATGTTGCCTATTACTCATACATGTGATTTTCAAGACAAAACACAACAGAGGCAGATCCAGAATTTTATTTTTTTTCATCAAATTCGTCTATACCTCCTAATCTGCCACTGCACTACAAGAAAAATTAACCAAAATACATATGATGCACTTTTCTTACTTTGTTGCAATCCTTTGTAGATTCCTTTCTTTTTCTTTATCAGCCACAATATCAGGCTTCACTTTGCACATATCTTCCCACAATCTCTTCTACAAAACAAAAGTAATCCAAACAACTGTGCTGTTCAATGACATTCAAAAATTATGCAAGACTGGAGAGATGACTAACTTTTGTGGACAGAAGATTAATAGAAACATACAGCAATACTGAAATATTATGCATGCACCAGGTAGTACGGCAAATTGAACAAACACAATCCCAGAATTCACAGCAGTTCATTTATAATTAAGTATTGTAAGATTGATTGGGTTTATTTAACCACCTGGTGCCTTCTGATTTCTTTGGATTGTGAAATCTACTACTAAATGTCAATCTTTTCTATAGTAAGGAGATGGGTTATTTACATTGCTATTCCACATTCTAAGAATATACGAATAATAACTTACAGTTTAACAGAGAATTAATGGTAAAAATTAGTGAACAATAAAACATTTGGAACATACAGTTTCTACATATTAAAACTTTAATGCAAGTTGAGACAAAACAATGTTACGCAGGGATTATAAATCAACTAAGTTACATACACAGGTAATTGTACCTATGTGATGTTATTGATATTAAATAATTAAAAAACTTATTAATCCCCAAGCAAGTGACACTTTCAGTGGTACAGAATCATATAAATGCAAAAACTTTGAAAAATATCGCATTAAAACCTTGAATCTCCTCTCTTTTTCAGTCTTATAATCCCATTCCTCTTCATGCTCTTGCTCAGTTTTCTCACCAGTTTTAGTTTTCTTAATTTTGCCTTCATTATCAACAACTTCAACGTCATGTATTTTTTCCTTTTCTTGTTTTGAACTGTCTGTCTGTTTTTTAGCTTTTGTTAATATTGTGTGTTTTGTATCTTTGCTCTGTTTCTGTAATATTTTTGCCATTGCATCTGCCCATCCATGGCTAGTCCTTGTGTCATTTGAATCTGTGTCATTTGTTGTATTTTCTAAATCTGCATCAGATTCAATATCTGCCTCCATTTTTATCCCCTCGCTGCTTGAATCTGGAATAAAACAACTAGAGTTAAAACTTGATTAAATAAGGCATGTCTATGTTCGTCTTACTTGTTTTCACGCTTTTATGTACTTACACTTGGCCATTGTACAAATTTATAGTTTCTTAGTAAACCATAGCACACTACAACAACATACAGTTTTTTTTATAATTTCTAAAAAAATGATGGCAACAAAAGAAGGTGTTGCTTGAATTAATGATAGTGTTAAGTATAAATAAAGACAATATCAATACATTTGCAACTGTAATTTATCAGGGCCAACAAGAGTCTATTATTTATTTTGCTTCCATTTCATTTATTCCTCCTATGGTAGTAATAAAAATAGCCAATTGGCCTGCCTATTAATAATTCTAGAAGGTAAATTTGTTAAATTGTAATCTAGTATTATGTATACTATGAAATTAGGGATGAAATGTAACAGTACCAGTTTCGTGACGTTCGTGCTACACCTCATATCTTCTGACAAGTCAGAAGTTCGTTATCATGAGGCATAGCACTAAAAAAACATCATGAAACTGGGACTACTACATTTCATAGAGGTCCTGCCCAGGGAGTTCTGCCTACATGACTGTTGGGTCATGACCCTCTATCAGCCTATGCATTAAAAACTGTTCAAAAGTTTCCCCAAGTGTTAAAAAAAATTCTATGCCTCGTATCAAACATATTGTTTTTTTGGTTGAAAATCTTCAATAGCTTTTAACATACAGAAGGAAGTTCATAACCTTACGGCTCCGCCACAGGCAAGCCATAGTATTAGTAGGGTCATGTCCCGGGGGTCATGTACTGTACTAGAAATGTAGCAGTCTAAATCTATTTCTACATCAATCCCGGGAAGAACCATACGGTATGTGATCCCACTGAGCCTCGTGAAGAGCAATAACGAGTGCTACCATCACCAACTGCAAGTGCTATCTATATGAAAGATTGCTATACACGGGGAACCAGTGAATTACTCCATTCTCGTTCCAGATCTTATATCTTTCTCAGATCTGTTCTTGACTTTACCACTGACGTTCACAACAATATACCCTCACCAAGAAGATTCCATTCGACCACAATCTCCACAGTTCTTGGAAAGGAGCTACTATTAATATTTATACAGGTCAGTATTTGACAGTGGTCTAATATTGTAATAAAGTATAAGGAATGGCTTGATCTTGTCTATCTAGTGCAGTAGTGGATTGTTGTATACTATGCGACATTTGAATAACAATATTATTGTTGAAAAAGACCGTAAGTCGTGCTATTTTTCGCCTTTCTTGTACAGATGAGCATTTCACTTTCTTCAGACGAGTACGGCAGTAGGCAGTACAAATTGAGCCAGTACAAATGGCAGTAATAAATCAGGTATTATACTAATATATACTATTATAAATAATCTTAGACTAGATCAGCAGTCGTGTAAAAAGTTTAATTTTAATTCTAAAAGCGAGCTCAGCTTACTATATTTAATAATTTTAACTACTGTAAACATTTAAAAGAACAAATTGTTATCATACTTACCACTAAGGTCATCAGACAATCCCTGAATATTATCTGAAACTTTCGATGCTTTTAATACCTCTGTTGAAGCCATGCTTGCTTTATGTGTGGTGAAGTAATAACAAACTGAGGAAAAGGATATCCTGTAACATGTTAAGCGCCCTCTGGTGTCCATCACAGAGTAAAAAAAACCCCTGACCCTGTAGTAAATAAAGGTTACCAAAAATTAATATACCCTGTCGTAAATTTAAAAAAACATGAAAGTATAACCTGTTGTAAATAACTTTCCAGAAATAGATACCTGTATAAAATTCCCTTTGTAAATTAAGTGCCTTGTAGTAAATAAATATGTGAAAATTTACGAACCTTAACTTTTCATACCTGTCGTAAATGCGTTTTCCAAGAAAAAAACCCTGTGGTAAACGAATACTTTTTGAACATATACCGTGGTAAATATCCAACAAGAAAAGTACACCCTGTGGTAAATAAGGCCCTGAGAAGTGTGAAAAACATATCCTGTGGTAAATGGGCGCACATATATATAGATTGATTTTTGAATGACAGTGCCCCACGCCGGGGGTTTTGCGCCCGAAATAACCAGTAAAATGTAAGTCCCCTGTAGCCGAATGTAGCTCATAACCGACAGAAGCAATTTACCGGAAAATATAATAGACTCTGTCTGTGAGATTACAGATTCCGTTTACATAAAAGTGCTCAAACTGAAATTAGAAAAAAAGGTATAATAACTTTATTTGATGCATGCGGTGCATGAAAGTCGAAAGATGTCATACGTATCGATGATGATGATGATAGCTTGATTTCCTCGGGTATAACCCTTCCTCACTTGTAGCATTGCACCGCAGCAATCCGTCCACGGGTGCGCCACACGATGGATGTATAATTAGATATCATATTTAAATGAGCATTGTGATCCATTTATACTCGTCCGGCAGTAGTAGTGTGTGGCAATTTCGAATGCTTATTGCACGGGGGCCCGGAGGCTTATTGTTAGTGCAGCATTATTAACGGTGATTTGCGAAACAAGTATTTTCTTAAAAAGCGGCTATTTTTTGCTTTTCGTAGCTCATATAGGTACCCAACTATTCTCACTGTCCCTCCGAGACTAAGACACAGCAAAAAAAACATCGACGCATGCATCAGAAATTACAAGCGTAAATTATTAAGAAAATATATATTTAAAAGTATCAATAGTCACAGTGTCTTTGAGTTACAATAAGAGGCGAAGCAACTGTATTATTTTTATACAAACAGTTGTGTCAAATCCCAGTATCAAGCTTGTATAAGCCGGGCCAAGACTATAGCTAACTGCATAAAGTTATGAAGAATTAAAGAGCTTTTCGTTTATATCTTATTGTACATTTGAATTATAATTGCATTTGGCGCTTTAGTGCAATGGCAAGTTGCACTGTGTGAGCATCCTTATAAAAGCTTGTACACTTGCTGAAGTTAATTGATCCTTATGATTACTTTGTGTTCCGTAGAATTCTTGACAGGCAGTGTGAGAGTCCTGAATTGGGTATGGCAGGTATTGGGACTGCGTTGGTCCAACGTTTTCAGCACGCTTTGTACGTAAATGTACAGTGTTCTTCACGTAAACGGCGTAAACCCGCTTGAGATATCCATCTATAGATTCTTGATAAGTCATATTTTCCTCGTTTGCATTAGTTTGTAATCGTAATTATTTATTATGTTCCATTCGTTAGAAATGCAATTTCCTACAAAAAGTACATACATGGTGGTGAACCTTTTTTCCGAGGTGAAAACGTTACATATACAAATACCAAACATTTATTCTATAAGGAAATTCTACAACAACATTTTATTAGTTATGCTCTGCAAAATAAATAGATGTGTACTCCAATAATAGATGATGCGCTGTTTCCGATATGTTCTATCGATAAGATGAGTCACCTGAGTCACGAACATGTGTATCTTCATGTGTTCAATGCTACTGCACTGCAACGTCCAGGGAATAATAATAAATCCTTTTTTTCTTATTTATGTACTCGTTCTTGTGAGTGAGGGGATTCCCCTTATGACCGCGGATGTCCCGCCAATTCCCTAATCATATATATATAGTAAGTTAATTTTTCTTGTCTCTCTGGGTTTCCGCTCGGCCTACCTGCAGTAACAACAAGTAGGCAAAGGGGCACTAACACCGTGTTGGAACGTTACACACACAGGCACATGTTAGTACTCAGATACAAAGTTTTAATTTCAAACTCTCCAGTAATTGTTCAGGAAGCTTTTTACAATTAAATGCTTTGCATACAGGCGCTTCTTGAAGTCCAATTTATAAGTCCAACAAAAGACTGCGATATCCCTTTGTGTTAAGGTTGCACTGGTGCAATCTATATTGGGGTTTTATTAGACTTGCGTAAGTCTAAAATGATTTTTTTTATACTGTTATTTTTTTTTGATAATGTTATTAATCTTTATTCTGATTATGTTTAATAATCATTAAACATGAATTTTATTCATTACTTTACATTTTGAAATTTTGAATTTTTTTTTATCAAATCATTTGCCAAACCATATATAAAATAAAATAGGGGGAATATATATACACTGAACATATGATATTTTATGTTGTAGTATAAAGATTTTCTCCAACTAATAACTGAAAATATGACATCAGTGATGCATCTATTTTCTTTCGATTTTAATAGTTTTAAATTATATTAAAAATCTTCAATTTCATTCATATTTAAACATTTTCTATGTATAAAATATAACAAAATGCACATAGTTTTGCGTATGGGTGGCTTTTATGAGATGACGAGACAACTATAGATGATGCAATTTTAGTAAGTACTGCGTTCCACAGGTGGCTGCTATACAAAGGGACTTTGTCCAAAACAAGATCTCTAAAAAGGTAGGAAAAAAGATACGTTATTGATTTTCAAAAGTAACTTATTTATTGACGTATATCATCTTAGTGCCTACTTGCCTTATCATATTCGGATATAACTTTAACTCTTTCTAAAGCTCTAGGAATAATAACACTAGCAAGTTTATGCAACTTTCTCTTTCTTGGATCTTTTGGTAAGTGTGCATCATCAGACAATTTACCTTTCCCACGTGCCTTCTCGTCTGATAAAGTTTGATTCATCCATTGAAACTTTGTATACTGATTATTCGTGTTGGTTTTGCCTACTGTCGAGTTGTATAATGGCGATCTATTAAACACCTCAGTATGTCTTCGTATGCGTACATGTTGCTTTTTCTTGGGAGGTACAGCAACAGATTCACCATCAAAGAATCTGTCGATTTTTTCTTTCATATTAGACGATTTTTCCTTTTCTTCATCTTGCAAAATTTTTACTTCTGGAAGAGATTGTCTCTTCTTTAAAATTTTAAAGAAATCTTCATCATCGACGTCACCAAATTGGTAACTTAACTTGTAAGGAGCCGATGGAATTATCGGTAATATGGGCGAGATAGTAGAAGCTACCGAAGGTTTTCTTGGAGGTGACTCTGCACGTCGAGAAAAATGATGGATATTAGGCAAAAACGGCCTGTATGTTGCAGTCTTATTCTTTTTCATAATATTGGATGTTTCTTCCTTTAAAGTTTCGTCACAGTTGACATCAGTGGCCACTGTTTCTTCTAGAATCGAAGGTAGTGTTACGTCATCTAACTCTTGTGAAACCACTATGGCTGGCAAAGTTATATCAACTGCTTTTTCTGCACTACTATTCTGCTCACCAACCACTTTTTCATTCGTTTCCTTATGGTTTAAAACAGCTAATTCGTCATTATTATTTTCCATACCACCACCATCGTTCCCATCGGAACATTTGTACTTTCGTTTTAGTGGAGGTAATAGCGAAACAGTTCTAGCAATAGTGCTGAAATCCTCCTTTGATAGTAATTCGTCACTAGTTTTGATGTGTTTGCGGTTTCTTTTCAGTTTTCTAAGTTTTTTCTTTACCAATTTTTGGTCATGAAGTATATCGCGCCTCACCATCTGTTTCTTCAGTGCTAGCTTGTACAGAAGCAAATCATGTTGACGTTTTTCTGAACTGTTTATTGTGCAGCTTCTTTGCGCGATAGCATCCAAATCTGCCAACGTTTCACCCTGTTTTACTATTGTGTGTCGAGCTGCCATTTTACACTAAAGTGACCTTGAAACGCCCGCAAAACTTGACTCCTGAATGTTTAATTAGCAGCAGTTAAAGACAATCAATCCAATGTAGAGGAGTGTACATCTAAGCAGTCCTTTATGAACGTAATGACAACGTCACTGAAAATACAATTTTGTTCCTGCAGAGTAACATGATATTGTCGTTGAATACGATTTACTCCAACTTGCAAGAAATAATGTTATGACAGACAACATTCGTTTCTAGAACGCTCTCCAATTACAGCTAAATTCATAACTCGATTTGTACGAAGGATTCAGATCGAGATTTAGTCTCTGGTACAGATGGTCTGAATTTTAATTACAGAGAATGTTTTTTCCGCCAATAATTATTGCAAAACATCATAATGTACTCTAACGAATTAGTTAGTTGTACTGTGTAGATCCTTAGCGCTTTATACAGAGATCTACAGCGCTGCTAAACAACCATACAGAAATGTCTTATATACTAAACATTTCTGTAATAATAAGAACATTCACGCTATGTATATTTAATAAATATCTAGAATAATAGCTATATTATTTTTTCTGTTGTATTTTTAAGAACTAAGTTTTGCTTAAATTAAGAGCCATTATTTAAGGTCTAGAGTGTAAAGAATGATAATAAAGAATGGTTAGAAATAATATTTTAAGATTAATTGGTAAAATATAATCATTTGAAATAATAAAGCAAACCACCTTCTGCGCATGATTTTCGTGGATATTTATTTTTTTCCTTTATTTGTAACTTCCCCTCATAATAATGCTGTTTAAAATGACATGCAGGAGTGTATGATCAGCTACTGGGTATAATTTTTAGTCTGAAATTAATTAGATTGAAGTTTAAAATGTGCAAATTAATTACAGGCAACATGATTTTTTCTTGTAAGCTTTGCGCTGAGTAGGCTACTGTGTCACGTACTGTATCCATGCGTGGCTTAGAATGAAAGGTAAAAACTAAGATATGTTTTAACATTAAAAAATAACTACCACTATAATCTGTAATCATGTATTGATATAAACAAAAGAAATGACATAGTACCGTCATGATTTCCATGGAAGACATAGAAGGTATGATCAATTTTGTGTAGTCGTGAGACATGATTTGCGAACGACGATTACACTAAACAAATTATTGATAATTCCTGTTTCCGTCTCATGCACAGATTATGGTTGCAATGCATTCTCTTAATGTTCGCAAACACACTTGCACTGTTATTGTAAACTCGTTGAAACAAGATATTATAAATATACTGGTTCTATAGGTTCAAAATTAGGTCCATCAGCTAATACGCATGTAGCTAAATGTTCTTTGCTTGTGTTTTCCATTGTTTTACTTGGTATTTAAGAACGGTGTTTTCACTGTGAAGTCTGTTATTTTCCTATAAAAGACGTTTATGGGTAAAATATTCAACAAATGATCAAAAAATAATTGTTACACACTATTGAATTATAATTTGACGCTACAGTAACTAAAGGGTTAGCCACAATGGATATAAACAATTTTTCATTTTTTTTGTGAAAAAAAGAAATAAACAAATCAAAACGGAACCTTGAGGTATTTAAATATGTACATATTTGAATTTTTTGAATATAGCAATTTTGAACAAAAATATGTTTTTCGACTTCGAAGTTGTACCTGTTAAAAACTGGCTAGCGACAGGTGGCGTGCACTGCTTGTCGTTTCCGATGCTGCAGGTATAAAGAAGAGCAAGTTATTCTTTGCCTGTTAGGGGACGCATTCGCGCTGTCGCAAGATCTTGCTTGTCGATATTGAATTTTATCTCGACTTTCTTATATGCAAAATAATTGAAACTTATTGGGTTAAAATCCTGTTGTATTAACATAATAAGTATTGTTACCATATTTGTTGATACATAATTTTTTTAAAGCATAATTAACTTATATAAAGGACGAGCAAGACAAATAACATTTAGTGAAACAGGTTTTGCTGCACAATTGCATCTTGAAATCTTCAAACGTTACTCTAGTTTTCGGAGTCACTTTGCGCGGAACATGTAGGAACAAATTTTGCCTCCAATTCAAAAAGTGTAAGTAAATTGCAAACCATTTCTCTACATTTCAGATGTTAAATTCTTGTTTCCTTTCTTTCCCTGCATGATTAATTAAGTTGTCCCTACGTGTATTTGATATAGTGTAGTACAGTCTCTAAGACAATCCCTCAGTCAGGCATATGATTGCATTCATAAAAGACAAAGAAGTTACTAAAGTACGCCTTTGCAGTGGCGGATCCAGGATTTTTCTGAAGGGGGCGTGGAAAAAAGGCAATTGAGTGCGAGCGCCCGCAGGGCGCGATGCGAAACTAGGGGGTTCCGGGTGCATGCCCCTTCGGAAATTTTTTGAACACTTGGTGCATTCAGAGACTCTTTTTTCATGACACTCTGCGCTTCTTTTTATACATTTAAACATAAATTATTATTGTTAAGACTAATTAATTTAAAGAAAAAAAAATCACAAATTTTATCC
>JAOXYB010093382.1:0-22007 GCA_028565635.1 Phoronis ovalis
GATTATTTTGTGCTCTTAATAAACGAAATGGATTGTTATCTAAACTATTTTAAAACTCAAATCACTCAGAGAATATAAAGATAGTTGCCGAAATTCCCGGCATCAAATCCCCATGTTATTGGAAAATATGAGATGACGTCATTAATGGGCATGCGCAGACATGCGTTTGTTTGCTGCATATCCTGCTTTTGGTGTACATGTGTTTCGGCAAGTGAGGTTTAATATTACTTTTGAAGTTGATTTAAACTGTGCATTGATAATCTCCGAGTTAAAGTGGAATGCCTTACAGACTTGGATGTATTGTCGTCAATCGACAAGGTTTTGAATGAATATAATTGATAGATTAGGTAGAAATACTCGGGTATTTTCGACGGTCTGGTCGAATCATGCAGGACTGTCTATTGACATTGTGAGACTTTCAATATATTTAATAATACAGAAATAACCGCGACCATTATATCTCATCGTTGTCAATTGTTGGCTAAGTTTTATAGCAATCGCAGATTTTAATCAACTTGTAGAATAAAATTTAATTTTAAATTCCAGGTGGTGGGTACCAGAATAAAATTCATATTCTGGGTGGTGGGTCTGAAAAAAAAGTGCCTTCCGCCCCTCCCGTATAATTAAAAGCGGAACAGCCCTTAGATAAAATGAAATAAATTTTGTTGTATACATATTTAATGTAAAAAAAATATAGCCATTAATATATCTTGAATTTTTTATTGTAGAAGTCTCATGGTCGGGCAAGTCGAGGTGGACGTGGTGGTGGTCGAGGAGGTTTCAGGGGTGGCCGTGGAGGTGGTCGTGACCGTGATTATGGCAGACGTAAGTTATATGATCTATAGGGGAGAGATCTTGGGACATTAATAAGAGTATTCATCAGCTTAATATTTGAAGAAAAACATGTAAGATGCTTATCTTATGGTGCAATGGGGATACATTTGTAAATTGTTCATTAAAGAATGAATATACCCTTAAATTCAGACACGGACATATTATATTTCTTTTTTGCTTTCAATATCTGCTATCCTTATTTCATGCTTTAAAAAGGCACAGTCGCTGTGCTGTACTGTTTTCAAATAAATGTTCAGATTTATCAGACCAAAGTCCACATAAAAAAACTTGTGCATTAAAAGTTAGTGATTTTGCAAAGAAATGTATAATTCTACCATTCTGTATAATTTTTTTATCAGAAGTTATATTATTATCTGTTTTTAGCTCGATATGATGACTACAGAGGTCGTGACTCGTATTCCCGACCACCACCATATGAACGGAGTGGACGGTATGCTGCGTATGATCCGTATGACAGACGTCCGCCTCCTAGAGATTCGTACAGGGATAGAAGTCCACGACGCATGCCTACCAATGAAGCTTACTACAGAAGGAGTCCCCCAAGATCTGGTGGTGGAAGGTAATTAAGTACAATTTTTACTTGCAAGATGTTGTTATGTGCCGTAAGATGACACTTTGAAATGTGACCAAGTCATATCGTATTATGGTCGTTTTTGATTGGGTCAGTATGAACCAGAGGAGGAGCTATAATTTGGACACTTTTATCAGACATTTGTTTTACCTGCTCCCAATAAATTTGTTTCTGGAGTAAAGCATAAGATCAGTACAATGGTGGTATAATTTACCTCAATATATGTCCCAAATAGCAGAACTAGTTTTAGACCACGGCTGAAAGACTAAATTTTCTTTCAAGGAAATGTGTAACACTTAACTGTTTGAACAAATTTTGGTATTTAGTTAGTTTCCAAGCAGGGCCAGTAATTCTGAGCATAGCTGTGTTTTGAATGCAGGGCCAGTAATTCTGAGCATAGCTGTGTTTTGAATGTTAATCACAGATTTTTTTTGCAGATATGCTTATGATGCTTATGAGTACGGAAGACGGTAAGTACTTAAAAAGCATTTTAAAAAACTTTAGTTTCAGACAGCATATAGCTGTTTGGTTTAATTATGAAGAAGATAGTGACCAAAGGATCCGTTTCTATAATATCTGACAAATCTGATATTAGTTCAAAATGTCGCTCGCATCTATAGTTTTCGTAATCCAACAAACATAAATTGACATCGCATATTTCGTCACGATTTGGGAACCAGTACAGTTATCGAAAATCGTGTTGCAGTTAGGTTGTTTACAATAAAGATGTTATATGACTGATAGTGGAAACAAAACCATTCACTGAAGATGCGTGTTGTTAGTTTAATGTCTGCCGATTTCTTTATCGACACAGCCGAATGTCACCACCACCTCGCTCCGCTCCTCGTAGAGACCGTCCTTATTGAATACTGGATGAAGTTTAGAAGAAATGGATATTTTGTTGGTCAAAAATTAGATGTATGCATAATGGAAAAAAAAGACAATAAACAATTCAAGAGTTTTAAGAACAAGTGCTTTAATATACGAACAACCCAGCTTCACGAAATCTCGTTTGCATTGTAATCTCTACTCGCGTCTTTGCATGTATTTTGTACTTTCGTTAATCATGCTATTTATGGAACGGAATATGGATTGTTTCTCAAAAATCATGGACGTGAACGTAATATTCTGTGGATAGTATTGCATAACAATGCTTTCTCGCACTTTGTTTTTAGCTTGTTTTGTAATGTTTTTATATGGCCAGCATGGTATGAATATTATTTTATTATATTGCTTCGAAACACTTTATACCGAATTAAATGTTGCTTCTAGTGTAAATCTTTTTATCTGGGTCTTGTTGTTAATTGGCTAAATTAATGGGTGGCCTGATTTCATGTGTGAGGCATTTCTGGTGGGTTTACCATCTTGGCTACAGGAAATGTTTGAATAGATACTTCTCTGGTGGACCTTGGTGAAAAGTTGTTTGTGAACAAACTGTACAGTCCCATTGTACTGTAAGTATACAGGCATTGCTTCGTTACAACCGCAATATAGGAGGCGTGTATCTTTTATAACAGTAAACAGAATTTGCTGTTACTGATCAACACCGATGTCTTAAACAAATCAGTAAGTCGCTGTCGTTTGTGTTAATATGATTTGCCGAACTGATGGATGATTTTAGAATAAAAGGTGTGTGTTCGATTCTGTGCACAACTTCATGTTCGTGTATCGACTGGTAATTCTTTATATCGATTGTTTAAGAAATACTTAGGTTCAACAATGAGATGTGATACCAGACATGAAGCAAATTTTGTCAGCACTAGGGAGGTGGAATACTGGTAGTGGTAAAGCTATAATTTTGTCCGTACACTCAATGTCGTCGCCATATAATTGAGTTACTATTGAAACATCTCAATGACGAAATCTAAGAATTCCGTTATCGTAATATAGCCGTATGTCAATTCGTACGTCCAACAAGAATCGTTTGTAATAGTATTGTCTACACACGTACGAAATGTAGTACATCCGTTTAAAATTCATTATGCTAAATAATAAGCGAAGCAGAGACCAGCTCGTTAAGAAATGTATTAAATCTTGTATAATGTGTCGTTCTTTTGAGCCAATAATTTAGGTACATCGAGAAGCGAGGCATGTGTAAATACTGCAACCGCAACATAGCAAGCATGTTCGAAACCGTTAAATGATCCGCAAAGAAATTCAACAATCGTTAGAAGCGTCAATAAAAGGTATTAGGATGTCATGTTATGCTATCATATGGTAATATATCCGAACGCGTCCTTTCTTGGTCATTAAACATGGATTCCGACATATACGGCGTGGTTGATTACTGATTACTAACTATTTTGCTTCATCTTGTTCTATGTAGTTATTTACTTTATATTTTATAAATTAACCAACTTGGGCAAATTGGTACTCATAAAACTTTGCTACTTGTTGCTGTGCCCTATTTGATCAATGCATTCAGTACCTATTACATCTCCTCTCCATAATATTTATCAGGTCTACTTATGTGCATTAAAGTTTTAGAATTGTTACAAAATATTCCTCGACTTGTTATTAGTAATATATTATGAAAAAAATTCTGCAAGTAGGTTTGTAAGTTTTCTGTTATTTGTATATAGCATTGATGCAAATAATCATATTAAACTGGTTTTGTAGGTGACTTGTTTTGTTTCATGCAAGATGCTGACTTTAGATTTTGAATGCTGTGATGTATATGAAGTTCTTATAAAGAACAATTTTATGCAACAAAGGTTTGTAAAATTGTTGATGCAACTTCTACAAATATTAACACAAATTAAGATTAAGTCAAATTAGCGGGGACACCTTACCTAAGTTTCATATTACGTGTGCACTCGTCCTGCATTTTAATCTGCAATAATTGTGACTTGAACTCATAGGTTTCCAAAGTAGTAGAGACATAGGCTGTGTTAATTTGTGTACAACAATGTTATTATATTGTGCTCTTTATTGCAGGAAGGAACAATGCAAATAATATTGAAATTACAAGATTCATATAATGGGATTGTACCAGGATGTTGTCAAGTACTGCAAGACCGTGTTCCTGGACTTGTATTAAGAGACAAATAAAGTTCCATCCAGTATAACGGGACGTGATGAAAGTTTCAGCAGGATTTTGTGGCTTGCCATTGCAATTACAAAATTATTGGAATTAGTTTTTATTATGTAGAAACTGCTGCAAGTAACAGAATGAAGTAATAATAGCTACTTTTTTAGAATTATAATTCATGTTTATTACAAGACCCACTTGTCTGATAAACCTCATCATATGTACACTTGTGTCAATAACAATATATGATACATCTTTTTTTACAAGTTATTATGTCAGATACTGACTAATTGCACAAATCTTATCCCTACTCTGTGTTTAATATATATACATCAATTATGTAAAATGTTCATTCTTAAAATTGATAAAATTCAACGAAAGGGTGTGACTATCAAACCCTTTACTATTGTACAAATCAAGTATTTTTAACTCGTAACAAATAAGTACAAATAACTTTTCATTTCTCCGAACTCACTTGTGAGATATTTTACATTTCTCCAAAAATAGTACGAGCACCAAAAATGTTTGCTTATATCGACAAAATTTAGGCTACCCTTTCACCATTAGGAAGGAATTGTCATTCTTTTTCAATACCAGACGCAGGTTAAGATGATTGTTAGTGGTGACCTAAATTAAAGAAAAGAATAAAATGACAATTCCTAAAATATAACTAGGAAAAGACGAACGCTGTAGCAAGCCATGAGAAAATAAGACTGCTTTTGCAAGCTTCCAGGAGGAATTCATATTTATTTGTAAAGTAGACAAAAAATGCACCAGTGTGCTTTCAAGAAAATATCTAACAGCAAATTTTTTCATATATAACAACACCTATATCATAAGTCGAGTTGACGTAACTGCTTTAAAATCGAGTAAAATTATGGAAAACCAAATAGTTTGCAAGCTAACTAAACTTGAAGATTGAGAAAATTCTGAAATGTTTATCTAACTACCTGATCGGTTGCTTGAGCGATATCTGTTATCATCTTTGGTTGATGGAGAATAACGGTTTTCTCTGGGAGATCTACGATCATAGTATGGAACTGGTGAGCCATCACGCGGGGAATAAGAACCACGCCTTCTACGTGGAGGAGATGGGCTTCGATCCCTACCATAAGGTGATTCTTGGGATCTTCTACCGGGTGATGGAGATCTAATAAAAACAATTGTGGTAACTTAATTACAAGTGGCATAAAAACCATTATTGCCAGTTATCTACATTATGGTTATGTAACTGGAAGGAGCTTGATACTTTAGCCAGATATACATATAGGTGCTAGCTTTAATACTTAAAATGCATAGTTTATCATCATAATTGAAGCCCATGGCTTGGGATAATCACACCAAATTGTCATTTTGATGGTAAACTAGAACAAGTAAAATATTTCTTAGATCGACATTATCTTTTATCCCTTGCCAAATGAAATAAAAGTTAATTATAATAAATTCTAACCTCCTGTCATAATATCCAGGTGACTTATCTCTTCGAGCATCATAATAATCACCAGGTGGGGGTGATCTTCTGTCGTATGGACTTCTGGTCTCGTAAGGTGGAGGAACATATGGTGATCCAATGAAAGGTGGTCTTGGCATCATTGGTGGCATGCCCATTATCATTGGAGGGGGAGGAGGAAGAGGCAGCTGACGATTAACTACTGGGGGACCTTGGAATGGAGATGAATCTACATCATCCCTGGAAATTGATAAATAATGATAAACGTACTTCTGGTGAAAACGTTTGGTCATTTTTTTAAAGATTTTACTGCTAATAATATTACCAAAAATATGAGTAATGTTTTAGTTGCTATAAAACTATTTTATCAATCAGTAAGCAGCAACTAAAATACTGGAAGTACGTACTAACTATAAACAAGTGATGAATGCGTACACTATTAATACAACATGAGCATACGCATGGTAAATATCATTAACAGAACCCCAGTCACAGCCTTGTTTGTCACCAACCAATATCAATTTCTTGTACTTCAATAGACAATAATAAGAACAAATAACAATTATACTATACCTTGTAATAGGTGACTGACCAATTCCAGACGTTCTTGATCCAGGCCTGTCACCTGCAGTTTGAGGCGTGCCATTTATTACGGCTGAAATAAGAAACATGTACATGACTCTTAGACTTAACTCATGGTTACAGTATGTTTAATATTTTAGTGTTCATAATGCCACCAAAAGTTGAAGCAAGTTACAACATGAACTGAACACCTGGAATGATCGATCAATTTCCAAGTATATTTATATTTGAACAACTACAATACAAACATTTAGACAGATGACATCAGGTTAGTCATAAGGACTGCTGACTTGTGTCTTTTTAACCAGTTGATCCCTCCACAAGAGGCTGCTAGCAGAGAGGGCATTCAAAACTGATATTATAGCTCTACAGTTGTATATATTTTACTGTTGTCTTTTATACTTGAACATTTCAGTAACTGAATCAGTGGAACTATTGAACAAACCTTGACCAGCAAAATGAAGAGGCATAGAAGCAAACTGTGGCATTGGTCTAACAAGTCCCTGCATATCAGTCATGTCTCTTTGACGTCCCATTTCAGCAAGCCTAATAAAAAAATTTAATTCCTCAAACTGCATACTTACACATGGCAAATAATACACTTGTTCTGAAATGTATCTTGCATAAAACAAGCTTGTACCAAAAGTAATGCACTTACTGAGAATTTAAGAAATCCTGTCAATAAGAGACGCCAGATATTACTAAGTATGTGGTTTTATACTGATTGAAAGTTACTTGATATTTAAAAAAAATTAAAATCCCATTGTTAAATAGCTTGATCACATTGTGTTTCGGGGAAGTAGTAGTACTAAATAATACAAGTTGCATGCTATCACATACAGAAAGGTGACTATACGTGACCAGTTATACTGGAAGGTACATTCACAGAAAATGTAAG
Source organism: Phoronis ovalis (assembly GCA_028565635.1). Taxonomy (NCBI): domain Eukaryota; kingdom Metazoa; phylum Phoronida; family Phoronidae; genus Phoronis; species Phoronis ovalis. The sequence goes on from JAOXYB010093382.1 coordinate 7,388, forward strand.
CTGCTTACTTCTTTCGAAGATTTGCTGCCTCAAATCTGGCTTCTTTGAGCTCTCTCTCGGTATTTCTGTTGGTCAACTGAAAAAGTATAGTCAACCTCTAAGTAAAACAAGTCGAGTAAAAGTTCAACATAATTACAAATACAACTACAGAGTAGAAACCAAATATTACTGAAAGACAAAATGACTACTTGCTTACCCAGTACTCATGATTTTGCTTTTCATATGTCGCAATCTGTAAAAGAAAGATTTTGCAGTTTGTTAACAGCAGCATGTGACTTTCTTTACAATTATATACTAAGATACAGAAGTAGATAAATTTAACAAGTTTGAAATATATTTCAAAGCAATGAAAAATAGAGACATCTAAGGATTGCGGCAATATCTGTAGGAGATGTCTGTCTCAAAGTAGCATGTACCAGAGTACAAAATGAAATATCAATTCAAAATGTAACCATTACCTTAATCCTATGATCATGGTCCTTTTGTTCTAATAATCGTTCATAATCCTTATTTTTCAGTACAGCTATTTCCATCTCGGCATTAACAGTCTCTATGCTCTGAACAGCACTTCCTAAATCCTGCTCAGCAATACTCTGTGTAGCCTTAAAACTAGTGAGTTGCCTGGCAATAGAAGGAATGTAGTAATTATTTCATTGTACAGAAGCCGTTCGATTTTTTTTAAAGGGTACACAATATCAGCACAATTGGATATTGTTCCATCTTTTTTAGTAGCAAAAAGAATTAAAATGGTGGTCAGGAACATGCAGATAAACTATTTCTTAGAAAACTACCTTGAGTACATCCTTAACAAAGTAAAACAAGACATGTATTTCCCCTAGCAAAGCACTTCCGTCTTCAAGACCTCGTGTTGCAAATGAAATTTATCAATTTCTATATGACAGTCAGGAAGGAGTATGGTAGGTGGCACTGTTCGACATTGTAAGGAGTGATATTTAAAGATAAAAACAACTTTATAAAGTATGTTAACGTGTAATTCGTATTATGTAAGGTTTTACTTCTTATTATGAAGCATTTGGTTGTAGTTGATTTCCAGCCAAATGCACACCTAAAAAATTGGCAGATTTTCACACATGGAGATTAAGTGTTTAGCACAATTTCAAGAAAATAATGTTAAATTGCCTAATATAGGTTTTCCGGTCTGGACCACATTTGACAATGACAATGTTCTTATAAATTTTAAATTCTCGCGTGATTTGGAATTTTTTAAAAATACATTGATGTCAGTAAGTTGTCACTCATTGATAAATCAATGGCTTACTTAGATATTTTTTCTTCACGCTCTTCATACGTTTCTTTCATAACCAGAAGCTTAGTTTTTAACCTCTCATTTTCCCGCTCCATATTTTTAAATAACTCTCTATTTTTTTCTAGTTCTGTGGAAATTTCCTTAGCTTTTTCTAAAAAGAAACAAAATATAACATAGTTTATAACATATTGCAGAGTTCCTGTAAAACTATTGTTAAATTTATTTTAAAGAAATAGCAAGCAATAGTACAGGCCTAATTTGTCTGCATTTAGTTTTTTTACCTTTCTAATAGCAATTTGCCATGCTTGCGATTAGACAAGGTATGTCATCATTCATACAATGTAAAATTGTTTATTTTATGAATAAATTTGTATTTATTTTGCTGAAAAATAAATAACCTGAAATATATTTTTTCTTAAACCCTCTATAAATTTGGAAAATGTATATGATACTGTGCCAGTAAATAAATGAAATGATTTTTGGAAGAAAAACTGACATTTTTTATTGAAATCAAATCTCATATTTTCTCATAATATCTCCTGGTGGACAAGATTTGAAACTGTAACTTGAAAGGATCCTGAACCTGCTGAAAGTTTAATAGCAAGATAATTAGACTGGGTTTCCTTGTTTAGCCTATGCTGTTTGTGAAAGTGTAACAGTGAAGGTACACAAAGCAACTGTTGTTTCTTATTACAATGCAAACTTGCATTTTACAAAAACAAAATATGGTAGTTCCCATACCATCTCCTTCAATCCGGGCCTCATTTTCAATTTGCAGTTTATTCTTCAAGACCTCATTTTCTTCTTGTACAGCTTGCAATGTGGCATTTTTCTGAAATAACAATTGAGAATATATCAAGCATACTATGAACACAAACAAACCTCAAATTCCTTCATCTCTACATAAGACAGATGGCCTGCTCTTCTGTCTCTAAATATATAGGTTAAAATTGGCCTAGCAATATTTTTACCTGGGAATATGATTGGGAACAATCTTACATATTACATAAGAATATACAACTAAAGAATAGAAGTGTCACAGGAGGGAGTTTTACTTAATGAATGTCTCACTAATTATTGTATCGACAAGCATTATTTTAAATAACATCATTGACACTGAGGCCATTAATATTCAAGAAAAATATCTGTTTCAGAATTAACAAAAAAATATTTGTTTGCACCGTATTTGCACATCCCGAATAAAGTTGCACTCGTCAGTTGATTGCTGTTATTCTTTAACCAGTATGTTATAAAAAATTTAATTCAGTGTCTGTTTTAATGAATTTTATTACTGGGTTGTTGAAGAGTCAGAAACACAAGGTTTGAGTAATGTTACCAAACCAAAGAAATTCCTCTAAAACATGAAATACCAAATGAATGTAATTCATTCATGCATAACATAGCATGTGACCATGCGATATAAGTCCCCTTGTTTACATTTTTATTTACTCTATGTCACATATAAAAATTACACATCTAACAATTACAAATAGTAGGACTTTGCAAACTACTGATAATTACCTGACATTTATACGCAGTTAGTAACTGAAGAAAACTAGAAACTAAATGTTAAGTTCGAAAAGATGAACATGACAGGAAATATTCAACATGTACACTACTTACAGCTAGCACTTTCACAACAAAGGTTTCACATCCCTAAAATAGCAGACAGTTCAATAGGCGGGTTAAGGAAGGAAACAAAGGAATAGAAATAGTGTAAAGATCTGGTACATGATAAAAAGGAAAGCCATAGCCGAATATTAGCAGTCTATTAGGGATAATTTGTTGTGATTACCTTAGACACATCAAGCATTGCAGCGATTTTCTCTTCTAACTTAGAATCTGTACCATCGTCGTCGTCATCATCATCTTCTTTATTGTTTTTTTCAAATGCATTTAGTTGATGGAAACAATCCTTGAGGACCTGTATAGGTGAAGGACACCAGAGTATTAACTTATATACATATGAGAAAAAAACAGTCTTTGCTTGCAGGAGGGGGAGGGTCCGTAGTCAATGTCATGATGAGCTGCCATTTAACAGATTAATTTTTTCTCATGCTTGCCAGGATAATTGTCAGGATATTGGTGTTTATTTGGTTATTTTCTTACTTGGACTCCTTCTGTGGGAGGAGAAATTAATTAGATAAGAATTAAGAGATCTTTGAGACATGAAATTGGCAAATATTTGAGAACTATATTTTGGAGAACTCTGAAACATAAATAGGTCAAAAGGGCACCTATGTGTGGGATTTCTGCTGTGGTCGAACAATTTGGTGCCAATTGTGTGTCAAGAATTTTATGTATGGTTCCTCTGATGGTGAACAATCAGTCCATGTTGATAATAGAACCTTCGAAGCTATCATTGAAGAACGTTTTATGTCCAAATTTGATGAAAATTGCATTAAAAGCTATGGAAGATGTAATACTAGTTTCGTCACATATATCATGGCAAATGTCTCCAATAACTTATATTATGGTCTGTTGAATCCAGCTTAGACCATATCTTGGTAAGGATTAGACTAAACACCATCAACTTCAATTGAAAATAACTGCTAATGATAACAATAACAGAAATGGAAAGGATCCTATCTGACATTTGTTTTACTACTATCTTGGTCAACAGGGAAAAGATGAAACTTTAGTCTATAGAAAGCAATATTTGATTAATCTATTGTTAAGAATCTGTCTTAATTAATAGTATACAAAGATCTTAGAATTAGATAGCAACTAACCTCAAGTTCATTGGATTTAAAGGTGTTGTCCTCCTGTAGCATGCTAATTTGTTTTTGCTGATTTGTTATAGTCTCTTTGAGATCATTAATTCTACAATCAAACAAGAATTTATGACAATCAGAGAACAGACAATTGCATGCCGCAATAGTGAATACATTCCAAACAACTAAAATTATGAATACAGGAATATAAACTGATCAAAAGTTATTCCACGAACTTTTACTCCTAGAACTCTGTTACAGCTGGTATATATGTAGAAATATGTCAAAGTTCATAGCTTCATTAACTAACTGACCCCTTCAGAATTTTTCCAAATGTATCATAACTATTACAAAATACAGCATAGATCCTTCTACCTTGGAGTGACCACATCTTGTTGTTAGTTACATTCAAAAATAATTACTACATAAGAAAAAAACAGTATTTTCTACCAGGAGTCTTGAGTATAGTTTTCCTGTATGCAGTGTTAGAAGAGCTACTATTTAAAATAATTTTTTGCCAGGATAATTGTCAGGATTTTGTTGCACATTCTGTCACTTGGACTCTTTCCATGGGAGGAGAAAGCAATTGGACAAGATTTAAATGATATTTGTGACATGAAATTTGTAAATACATGAGAACTTTATTTTGGAGAATTCTGAGACAAAAATTGGTCAAAATATGTATGGATTTTTTGTTGTAATTCTGTAATTGAAGATTTTGGTGATAAATGTGTATCAAAAATATCATGAACAATAAGTCGACAAAAGAACCTTAGAAGTTAGCATGGAAGCATGCTTTATGTTCAAAAATGAAAATTACATTGAAGCCTATGGGAAATGAAATATTAGTTTCGTCTCATATATCCCAACACATACAGCAGATGCACCAAAATAGTAACTTGCATTGAATAGCAATTATAATGAAAGTTGAACCCATGCCACTCCTAATTAAGAATCAAGCCAGTGTCCTCAGCAGTGGCTGCTGACCACTTAGACGCTACACCACTTAAGATGGGTACCATTTCCACTTACTTGTCTTGTGATCCCTTTAATTCAAGCACCAAATCATTCTTCGCTTGATCTACTAATGTTAATTCTTCCCCTCTTGCATCAACTTTATCCTGTAGTTCAGTGATCTGTTTTTGAAATTCAGAGACTTGAACATCTTTCACAGTAGAAGACTGTTGGAAGTCAGTAGTTTGCTGTTCAAGCTGTGTAATATACTCCTGATATTGCTGCAGTTGTAAACTTTGACTAGTAATCTGAAAATGAACAGAACACAGCTTTTAATACTTTAGATTTAAAAAACCTAAGTAAATAAAATTCAAATTACAGGGGGATGAATAAAGTTCAAACTGTTGATCAGTTAATTGTAATTACAAAGAAGCAATGTAAAAATTTCAAGGAAGCAGGGACCCAATATTTTATGCAAGATCCCTCAGCATAAATTAAAAAGAATCAAAGACAAATCATAACCTGGATTTGCAGTAACATATTAAAATGCAAGGTTTCATGTGGAATCACCTAGTGGTGACATTTGACCTGGGGTACACCCAGGTCATTAACTCGTTAACCTTTGATTCTACATCATATTAATGCCCGATATATATACAGAAACATTACGCACATTTCAGATTACTAAACGACACCTTTCGTTAGGTTCTGAGCTAATTAGCTAAGTGGCAAATCATAGTGGGTATCTTAAAAATCTAACAATGATACGACTTCAGCTGTAGTAAGTCTACTTTTCTATAATAGTATAACAGTATAATTAAATAGCTGCTCACCATTTCATCTCTTTGATACACAGCTTGCTGGTATTCAACTAATGTAGCACTGTTCTGGGAGGACTCCTTTTGCACTGTTTCCAATTCTTCAGTAAGAACTTCTTTTTCCTTTGCCAAATCTTCCTTCTCTTTCTTTATCACCCTGATATGTATCTAAAAAAAGAAACAAATCTGGCACATAAAACATTTTGATCCCTGACTAAATGATTGTGTAATCTACATCTATATGTCCCCCATTATGTTTCAACTCTTGCAATAAATGTTTCTCAACCTGTGGAAACTAATATTTAGGTGTAGGAAGTAATACAAAATTAAACATTACTGTACATAAGCGAGTTGAGTATAGAGTTTTACCTACATATGACCAGGTATCGGCATACGGTACGGTTCAAATGGGGATACCATACCTCTTTTTACAAATAGTAGTAAGTATAGCACAAACTAATCAGATTTTCCCATTCTTATCTTTCGAACCTATGTTTGTCACAAAGCCATGTTAAAGCAACAACACCTCTCACTGCATAATTTGTATAGCTACACTTTATATGTAACCACAAATATACATTACACACACAGCTTAGACCTTAACACATATTTTGGCATTTAGTCAAAGCACAGAATGCACAACAATTATGATAAAATTGTAAATGGATTAATGAAGGCTAGAAATTAGCATTTTTCGTCATCTCAAAAAAGATAAACCACGATTTATTGAATGAATTGACAACATTTGCCGGAAACATACCTCAGTAGTATTTAATTTTTCCTGCATTTTTGAATGATCAGATTTAACCTTTGTCGAGTTTTCTTGCATTTCATTTATCTGAAAAATACAATTGATTTTTAAACTAAATTCCTTTACTTATATTACTCTGTTCAGCAGAGAAAATCAAAAAAACTCATATTCTGCAATAAATCTTCTGTTTGTAAAGCTATCTACATTCCAGAGAAATTTTCTGATGTTATGACTGCATCAAACTACAGGTGTTTAAACTATTAACGAAATGCAATCTTATAAAGTGGTGAACACTTACATTCAGAAAGTTCAAACACATTCTAGGTCAAGGACCTCAATAATTCTACAAAACTGATAATTATGTATTCATTAGATTTCTATTTCCCTAGTAACACATTGGTTACATCAAATGTAAATTGGAGCTTTCTCCTTACCTGTGCCTGGAGAATCTCGGTCTCTTTCTTCGAATCTGCAAATACTTTTGCATAGTCATACTGCTTCTTTGGAACTTTCTATAAAAGATAATTATTGCAGATTGCAAACATATATTAATAACATTTCACTTTGCCATAACAAAGTCAATAGGACGTTGTATTCTAATTTGTAGTTCTCAAGTTTACAGCTCTTTGTCTAACATGTTGACACTGCTAAATGCAGATAATGACCAAAAAAAAAACAACAACAACAATGCTCCGCTTACAACAATCAAGGAATTAATAGTTAATTTTCATTGTTTCATTAACACGACAGAATATTAGATACATAATGCATACCCCTACTGCGACAATACATTCACAAGTATATTTGTCAAGAATATTTTCTTACTGATTCTACCTTTGCTCACCATTTATTTGATCCTGTAACTACAGAACTTACCTTGGATTTGCCACAAACACAGCACAAGGTGAACAATAATGGAAACAATGTGCAGAACAGTGCAATTAACAGAGATAGTGATGTAGGTAAACCAAATGGCTCTTTGTCCAAGAATTCCTGAGCAGACGGTGGCAGCTGGAAAGTAACATAAAATAGAAGTGAGCTAGTAACATGTCCTATATAGTTAATAATGCAAATTATTAAATGAATTACTTGTATTACATTATAACATTTGAGCTTCAAGTCTGCCGAGAGTTGGAGGCAGGTGGTATTGCATGTTCTAGAAAATTTCACAAAACAATTACATATAAAGGTGCTGAAATTCAGTAAAATTCGATTTGTTGTTAAATCAACAATTACTGTTCAGTTACAAGCCTCTGAAACAGGTCTGTTGGTACAGACCAATAAATTTCAGTACATTATGTACATACAACTATATATATCAGTCTGAAAGTATTTGCAGAAATCGCATCGGGAATTAAATCTGCTTGATAAAAATGCTGCTTTCATATTAAAATGAGTAAGAGACACATGTTAGATATTTCGCTCACCTTTTCATATATATCTGTAAGTAACAGATCCATATTTACACACCAATTTTCATTATGACTGACATTTTTATGTGTCAGCCTGTTCTCTGACTCAGTATCCACAACATTACCATCTTCCTCATTAATCTTGCGGGAATGAAATTCTGTTTTGTAAGGATCTGATGGCAGAGATGCACTCTCAGAAGATTCCACAACCTCATCAGTTGGGGGAGGAGGGACCTCGGGAGCTTCAAAAGGAGGCTCAGTAACTACATTTACATTTGTAATTGGAATTTCTGACACATCATCTGATGTACTTGAAGATTCACTAGCTGTAGTTTCTACTGTGGGTGGGATAAATGTCTTCAACTGAACAAAGTCATCAGGATTTAAGTCAGGGTCATCGGGATATAAGTCAGTATCAGTATATGTGTCTTTGTTGAAATAACCACGTCCATCATCTGTTAATTTTTCTTCCTGGTTACTTTTTATTTCATCAGTGTTCTGGTTATCATTACCCAAACCTACTTGAGAAGCATCATCAGGGTCCATCAGGTTTTCTTCCTGACTATTCTTTATTTCATTGGAAGTTTCTGTGCCAACATCTCCACTATTTTGCAGTGCATCATTGTTATTTGTCAATGTCTCCTTGGGATGATTACTTTGTTCATCGGGGGTCTCTGAATCAGCATCTATATTCTTCTGGAAATCACTAGCATTGTTTGATAAAATTTCTTCTTGACTATTTTCAGTTTCACCAGATGATTCAACATTCTTTTGCAAATCATTATCATTGTTTGACAACATTTCTTCCTGCTTATTTTCTCTCTCAGAAGTGTTATCCAACACGACATCTGGATTGCCTACTACATCATCAGTGCCAAGCAAAGTTTCCTCTTTTTTACTGTTTACCTCATTAGAACTCCCTGTATTCGGTTGAATTATATCATCTTTATCGAGCACATTTTCCTTTTGTTCACTATTTTTCTCCTCAGTAGCGGCAACAGTAGTGATAGCATCAGAATCGGTATCAGCATCGGCAACAGTATGCATGTCTGCTTCATTATCATTGTTTGTCAATACTTCCTCCTGATTATTATTTATCTTGTCAGAAGCATCAGAATCAATGTCTGTATTCATTTGCAGTACCTTATTATTGCTTGACAAATTTTCCTCTTCATTATTTTTTGCTTCATCAGAGATCTCTGCATCAGTATCTTTATCATCATTAGTATTTATCCGAGATAAATTATCATCATTTGACAAATTTTCTCCTGGATTATTTTTTGCTTCATCAGACATGTCTGCAGCAGTATTATGATTTGTTTGGGGTATATTATCATCGTTTAATGAACTTTCCCCTTGAGTGCTTTTGACTTCATCAGGTGATTCTGTTTCAGTACCTTTGTTCCTTTGCACTTCATCATCTGTTAAAAATTTATTGTCATCATGACTATTTCTTCTTTCATTTAAAGGCTCAGTATCAACATCTGCATTCACTTGCTCTACATCATCATTGTCCAACACATTTCTGCCATCAGTATTTTTTCTTTCATCAGAGATTTCTACAGCAACATCTTCATTCATTCCCAATACGCTATCATCGTCTGCCTCTTGATTACCTTTGCTCTGGTCAGCAGTATCTGTACCACCGTCTGCATCTATTTGAGCTGCATTATTGTTATTTTCTTCTTGAATATCTTTTCTTTCATCAGAGGCTTCTATAACAGCATCAACATTCATTCGTAGATTGGTATCACTGTCCGCAACATTTTCTTCCGGGTTACCGTTTTTCTCGTCAAGGGACTCTGTGTTTATTTGAGATACACTATCCTTGTCTGGTACAGATTCTTCTTGATTATTTTTTCTGTCATCAGAGATCTCTGTATGCTCATCATCATTATTTAAATTCGATACATTATCAACTGACAACAGTTCACTTTTTTTCTCATTAGGGGTCTTTGGTTGTTCAAAATTGACATTGTTATCAGAATCTCCTTCAGATCGTAGAAAAGTATCTTCAGTCAAAACTCCCTTTTCAGCTGATTCGCTTGCCTGATTTCTTATTTCTTCATTGGGAGGTTCACTTGGCTCCACAGGTTGAGTTGACAAAATTTGTCGTGACACAAAGGTTGCACTTTCATAAGGTTCACCAGTTGAACTTGGCTCAATAACATTGACGCTATCTTCACCAAGATCAAAATCTGCAATCGTAGTGCCATCAATGACAGTGAATCCGGTAATTTCAGTAGCAGCTGTTGGCAAAACTGGTTGATTTTCTTCTTTATTATCATCAGATGTTTGTGAATCAGGAGAACCAGGTGGATTTACAGCCACAGGTGAAGCAGGTGGATGATGAGCATCAGGTGCTCCATGATCTGATTGGGTATACTTCTTATCAAGTAGAGAATTCATATCTAAAAATAGGAAAAGCAAAGCAGTGATGTTTAATAAATCCATAGTATCATTCTCTATTTATCTATGAGCAAGTTCTATAGAAAAATAAAAATGAATTTGTTACACAGGTACAAGGAAGTATGAACACAAATACTTATGCAAATATAAAAGGAACTTTGTGATAGTTGAAAGCAATAAAGTTACCTAACAAAAGAGAATTAAAAGTAAAATGTTTTTGATAAAAATCTATCTGGAAAATAATTGACAATTCAGACTACAGAATGCTACAGACAACACCGCCTGTTTTGTAACAGGTATAATGATATGCCTTTTAATTGTAGAATATGTAGACAAATACTTACATTGCAACTCAGGATCTGTCTCTTCTTCAACTAACTTATCATCTGCTAGAAACAAAAAAGAGATAATGTTAATTTATCATATGGAAGAGCTCCAACATATTAGTTTCATATCAGAGTGATTTCTCAGACAGAGCAAAAATAAGTTCGGTACCATGTCACATATAAACCCGAGGAATACTTGTGAGTTGTGAGGTCTCCAATACTAACCTGAATACAAACTGGCTTACATTAGTAAGAATCAATTAGTAAAGTACATTTGCATTACTGCATGAAAAATTTAAACCTTATGTATATGCAGAGCTGACCTAACACAAAAAGTGTGCAATTTAATAGCATTTCAGTGTCTTTGTCATATGCATGAAGTGCAAGTGTCACATAGAACTCTTGACTACTTTTCAAATGGACTTTTCTCATCTTATGTGGTAAATACTTTAACAGTTTTTGGTTCATGCAGCTGGGCAACCACTGGCATGCTTTACAACACAGACTAATTAACTTGATTTATCATTATTATATTGCCTATTAGTAACTCAAATACAGTTTCTGAATTAAGTAAGTGAATTATAGTGGCACACAATATCAAAGTGGTTTCAGCACTAGTACTTTTGCAATTGTATAATGTTTCTCTTTTGTTTCAAAAACATACTTAATCATACCTACAAGTAAATTCACTCAAACTGTATGTTAATATAAAGAACTAAGGAATAAGATGCTTCCATAAAGTAACATCTGCGTTTTCATAAAATGTTTACCAACTTAAGAAGTGTTGCAATTGCAAGGAAAGATTAAACAGCTTACAACAGTGAGTTCTTATATGCATTATCTACTAAATTATTACTTAGAAGTCTTGTTTATTTTTCAAATACACCTTTTAAATTTCATGATAAAAACATTTTAGTCAATGTATGGTATGTCAAGGTTAATGTTCCAAATCACATAAGATTTGAATAAATCTCTCTCTTTTCACAGCAAATGATTTATAAATTTCATTTATAAGATACATTAGTTACTTTTTTAAAACAAGTCTATTTTTAGCAAGGAATAAAACTGGGTCTGTGTTAACTTTATGTTTATATTTCTAAGGAAAACATTAAATTTTTGAAACTAAGTTTTTTTCTTGTGTTTTAATGTCTGCCACAAATTCATATATTATTTTGCATCTTTTAGGTTGGACATCCATGAACTAACTATAAAACTATGTCTGATGACTTATGTAGAGCTATAACATGCTGATGATTGTCCTCAAGAAAAAATGATAAACAATGATTTACTGGACTTGAGGGGTACAAGATGCTGGTTTGCTTAAAGGACAGCCTGTTTCTTTCTCATAGCTATGTGAGACTTCCAAAACTTAAAAATTTAAAGCTGATATCTTTAATATTTTTTGCAGTGTTTCAAATATGCAACAGAGTATTCACACAGTAAATATTGCATTGTGTTACCTTAATAACTGTTTGCCTAATTTGTTTAAATAAGTAAAGTGTCCTTATACACCTTACCATAGGAAGATATCTCATATTGAAGGTATATGTTGTTACATGGTTGCCATCACCATCTTCAGCAAACTAATCATGCACTCTCCCATCTATTTGTACAATGAGAAGGCAAAAAAATTAGGAAATTGCTAGAGAAACTGCAATAACCAAAGAAACAGAGATGTAATCTCTACCTGACGATGGGGTTTTTTGCTAATGTTTTTGAAAATGCTGTTCAACCAATAAGTGACTTTCACAGAAAAGCACCTAGACTTCCACTTTTGGTACACAGCAAAGATTCTGCAGCTCTTTATACTTTTACTTATTTTAAACCCTCTTATTGCTTCATTATATTATTTGTGTAGCAAAATCTGATGTCTCTATGTGGAAACTGTCTTTCACACAAACTTTCTTGGACATATACTTCTTCAGTGAACTAGCATTTTGTGCAATAACTACATTAATGGCCTTTTGTTGTATTCTAATTGTCTGTGTTCCTTTTACCTTGAATACCAAATCATTTTTTGCTTGATCTACTAATGTCAGTTCTTTCTCTCTTGCAGCAAGCTTATCCTGTAGGTCAGTAATCCGTATTTGTCATTCAGTGACTTAAAACATCGTAGTTGTTTTATACAGTAGTTAAGTTTGAGTGTTTTATGAGTCAAGCCCAGGTAATCAGCATTGGCAATATAGTGCTCTGGCTCCACATCGACCACTGTGTTTATAACTTTGGATATTACTTTTCTTGAGTTTCTGATAACTTTAGCACTAAATCATTCTTTGCTTGATCTACTGAAGTTCTTTTTGCATCCCTTCTATCCTGTAGCTCAATGATCTGTTTTTGAAATTCAGTGACTCTAGGATATATAAAAGAGTTTTATATATCCTAGAGTGACTTGAAAATCTTTCGCAGCAGAAAACTTTGTTAGTTTCTATCTTCAATCTACGTGATATATTCCCAACACTTTACAGATTGCACATTTGCTTTTAATATTTCTATCTCTTCTTTTCCTGTTAACCACAGAGACCATAATTATAGTGTGGCAGCACCCCATATTGGTAACTCCACCTTTTAAAAGTGCCCAGGCAGTCTGCACTCCTCTATATTTACTAATTGTTCATTTTCTTTTATGATTTAGTTAATGTCACATAATGTATTGTCATTCAGTTTCTCTATGCTATATGCAGGTATACTATTTTTCTTTATACGATACATCTCATACTTCTGAGACACCCTTCCTAATAACCAAATTTTTAGATTTCACCCACTGTTTACCATGCATATTTATATCAGTATATTTTGATTATGTAATGAAACAAATGGGCAAGCTAACAATAATAACAAATCCATCTTTTGAATTATATAAATATATTAAAATTATATAAAAGGTATACAAACATCAAAACCCCTTTCAAATTAATATTGTGTTGTGTTTGCCATACTTGCTACCATACTGTTTAGCAGAATAGTGAAAGGAAGATCTTGACATTACAGAGAAGCATTTTTGTAAAGGAATTCATTATTTACCGTACTTTATATTTGATTAAATTACTAACATGATTCTCAAGAAATAATTAACAAATTATTCAGAATGCTTTTTAAATCATACAGAATTTATTGCTAAACTGAATAACGACAAAAAGAATATTCAATTTACCTAACGCATCATCTTCATCAAATTCAAAGTCATCTTCACCGTCTCCCTCTTCCTCTTCGTCCTCCTCTGTGGGGTCAAATTCTTGGGCATCTGTATCCCCATTATCACTGCTGTCAGCCTGTTTGAAAAATGAAAGTAATAACCAATAATGGAATGTGGAATGACTAATGCCGACGATCAATAGGACATATAAGTTTTTCATGAAACTCTGTCATAACATAGCAGTTCAGCTTTCTCTTTTTATTATGTTGCCTTCTATGTATGATGTAACACACTATAACCGATTACTTCTTTGCATTACGTTGGGTAAGTGTCACAAATGTGCAGTGAAACCCACAATACACTATTTACTTGGTTGAGCCACCGGTCGAACCACAATTCCACAATTCTTAGTTTTGTAAGCTCTCTTGATTTATTCATAAAACATAAATTATGGTTCGTGACCACCATCATAACCTAATGCATGTAAATAGTCTATTAGGTATTTTGTAAAAAAAACAACCATGCTATTGTGACTCATTGTGTGTTTGATTGAGCCTGCAACACTAACATAGTCTAGTGCTTGCAAATAGTCTTTTCCCAATATTAAAACACAAGCTGCAAATACTACATACTACATTTCTGTTAATATTGGCTAGGTAACACAGTAATTACCACTAGAATTTACTCAGATTTGATAAAGATTTTATTTTCTAAAGAATCTGTGAAATGTTTATAGTGCAGTGACCAGGGTAAATTATTAACAAGACAACGACGATTCGAAGAATCATCATTGTACGCTGTTTAAATTGGCTATTTGAGCGAAAGGAATTGCATAT
>JAOXYB010093493.1:0-21989 GCA_028565635.1 Phoronis ovalis
TATAGGCCCCTTTTTTTTCAGCTCCAACAGTTACCACAAGGTATGTTTTCACGCTTCTTAAAGCCTTATTTACAACAGGGTACTTTTTTTATTGGATATTTACCACAGGGTATTTGTTTACAATAGGGTGTATTTCTTGGAAAATGCATTTACAAGAGGTATGAAAAATTAAGGTCCGTAAATTTTCACATATTTCTTTATAGCCATAGGGTATATAATTTACAAGTTATATTTTTGTTTACCACAGGGTCAGGTTTTTTTACCCTGGGCCGCACAGCCCTACCAACATTTCTGTCAATTACCCCCCGGCAACAACACATGCTGTCTGTGCTTGTGTGTGAGTGCGCGCGCGTACATACAATTATATTTCTGTCATTTACAGTACTTATATGCTGTTGCCCCAGGCAGAGACTTTCTTCAGCAATAAAATGTAAAATGACAATGAAAAATGTAGGAACACTAATATAATGGACATCAATACAGCTGGTCATACATTATACACTGCTAATTTTACATTTACTATCTTGAAATTTTCTGAATATACTTGATATTATTAACTAAAAAGGCATTACCAGTATTTTCTTTAAAAAGATTTGATTACATTGGTATACAACTACCATGTCTATATTTTGGACATGGATTTATAGATTTCTAGTACTTGCAATAGTGCATAAAAACAATACATCATTTTAAGTTATAAAAAACGCAATATTACACAGAATCAATATAAGTTGCAATATTGTGGTCAGTGGTGCACTTGGTCACCCGCTTATCCAAAGGTTTCTTTTAACTAAAATCAACTTTGTTTAACTATATGCCTGGAAGCTGAAAAAATGAAATGAGCTAACTTCTGAAGATATTAAACATACACTAATCTTAGACAGTACAGTACCTATACCTGCCAAGATGGCAAAATTGCTTACTGTGAGACTGACATTTTGGTGGATTTTCCATTGAAAGCAATAGTGGAAAACAATCCCCGCTCCAATTAAACATCTGACAGCTATGAGTACCACACAATCATTTGTGAAGGTGTGGTAGTGGATCCCTTCAAAAGGGTGGACATTAAAAATTTGGTACTTGACCGTGTTATACCTTATTGCATCAATGTGATCTCACACGACAATCCTGAATTGTTTTGTACTATTAACATACTTTTTTGTGACTTTCTCGAGGAGGTAGAACAGCACATGTCGGAGTATATGTAGATTAATGTACTTTCAAATTAAAAGTACAAATAACGAAACTAAATACATTTTTTTTAAATTAAAAAAAGATCCAGCCAAAAATCAGACTTGGAAACGTTTTTCAAAGACAAAAAAGTGCACTTTATCATCAACATACATCATTGTTGATTGATAATTTTACAAAAAAAAAACAGAATTCATTTCTTTTCTTCAATTGTGATATAAAATAACAAATAAATTTCAATTTTGATTATCCATCTTTACAAGACTATATAATATATCAGTAACAGCAACAGCAACAACACGTGCTGGGAAGAGTATTGATTTTTAATTTATGAACTAAACAAACAGCAACTGATAAATGGTTATATACTAGATTATTAATTTCTATTTAAAAAGAAAGGATATAACCTGTTACAATATTCCTTTCATTTACTAACTTTTATAAATTAATGACAAGGTATAACATAACTTGATAATAAAAAGCTTCAAAGTTCAACAACCATAACAAACCTAAGCTATCAGTATCACTGTGTCATTTAAACCAAATGGGAAGAGCAGGGCTCATCTGGGCTGATGGAAAATTTCTATTGACTGCTTGCAAGATATATAGCCCCATTTACTCTGTTCAAACTTTGTAGGGATAGGTTTTAAAATGAATTCATACTCTATACATTCTTGGTTACAAGGCAATCTTTTAACATCCTATGTTGCTTAACTTTCTCACCTTTAAAATATATATACTCATTTCTATACAATCAAAACAATTAACTGTCAAATCTCTAGTTGCCAATGGGAGGCTCCCACTTCTAAGCTGGTTTAAACAGAAAAATTGTTTGAAAAATACTGAATCCCACAGACAAAATTCTGTCAAATTGACAGGATAAACTTGAGACTGGTCTAACATAATTCCTGTTGCTTTTTGAAGAGTCACAGGACCTCTAACATAATACAAATGATGCAATGTTTTATAATTATTTTACGAAATATTTAATGTAATGAGCAGCATTATAGTAAATTCTACTACTAATAAAGTTAATTACCAGCATTATTAATTGTATTAAATAGTAATTTATTCAATCATTATAAATTCTTATGAATCATAATTTATAAGCAAAACATAAAACATTATAAACATAAGCAAAAATGTTATAATTTTGTGAATTCCCTCCTCATTTCACAGGTGCAGCCAACTTTAAATAATCATTAGTAACATAATCTCATTAATAAGAATGGCTTATTTGATCCAGCAAAAAACATGTGTCATTACTGTCCAGTTCTGTGAAACTTCCACTGCATGAATTTATACTAGGAATTGATTTCTTTCATTGAAAACAGCATGAAAGTACTATTGTCTCTCTTTAAATTTACTTAAGAGCATAGGCTAGGGTCATTTGAAAGGTATAAGGTGTAAACTTGTATTTTAATCTCCTTGTTGGAGTTGAACAAGGGACTGAACAGCATAAAAACAAAGGGGAAAATCCAATAAACACAGCTTCTCTGTACATAGAGACATATTTCTTAGCTAAAATCATGATTTTATCATATCCATATGACAGTAAAACATTTTATCCTCTGAAAAGCAGCTAAATATACCTATGCCACAAATTATGTGCTTATATATAAATAAAGACATAGCACAAGAACTGTAAGCCATGTATTTATATTGAAAATTGGAAACAGAAGCCAGATAAGGCATATTTTATTTAAATTCCATGAACAAAATTTAAGTTAAAAAAAATCTGTCCAAACTACTTGTATATAGTTAGGGTATCAGTGTTTAAAGCAAGTTTTATTAGAGATTTTTTAAAAAGATCAAAATTTACCAACTAGAAGATTGTCGAAATTAAACCACCAATGTTATTTTCCCATACATTTCATATTTCATTCAGCACTTGAAAAAATTAAGCATCAGAGCATATGAAGTGGGTAGTTGCCCTAAATTTTATCCCACCTGATTTAAAATTCAAGTTATATAAGTATACAGGGAAGTACATAACTTGTGTCAACTTGAACATGTCAGTGACCAGCCTAATTTAGTGTCGTGAATAGAATTGAAAAATATTAACATAGCATAAAAAATTGATGTGAATGTCAATGAGGTGCGACTGAAGACGCTGGTACATATTTACCACATAAATCGCACAACTGTTCAGGGCAACATTATCTTCAATCCTACTCAAATCAGGTATAAATTACTAATACTGTGTGGGACCAACATAAAATTATCAAGAACTCTGTACAATGCAGAAAACACTCATAGAATCTTTATTGTGTGAACCATCTGCCTTTCTTTGCAATATAAGTGTTCCTTATTGCTATAAAGAGCAATACCACAAGACAATGTGGTCACAGAGGTGAGTGCAACCTACTGCCATTGTCTTGACAGATCACCAATTTTTGAGGTTTTCTACCAATGGTTCACCAGAAAATTGCATACTGCAACAACCTGTACCTTTCTGATTTTTCAAACCAGTACCAACCACTATTACACAAAGCTCATACTTCAAACAACTTTTAGCCTGGCTCTGTAGAGGAAATGATATGAGAAAAAATAAAGTAAAAATAAAATGCAGTTAATTTTAATTTAAAAACTAGAAATTTATGATATTACACAAACTTGTAATCAAAGGGGTTCTCTGCAAACAATGTACCTGATGAAATTAACCAAGTCTATACAACAGGTTTTCTTGTATGGATAATTTTTAATCTTCTTAGCTGAATAGCCAGCCCCTAATTATTGATAGTCCAGTGAGAATTGCAAAATGTATGTCACCCTAGCTAGTTTGTGAAATTCATTTCAATACTTTTTTTTCTTGCAATATATGTGCGATAATGTATTTATTCTATTGTTAAAAATCTATAATAGTTATATTGCATATTCATTTGAAATTTTAGTGTCATTTCAAGTTTTTGTAGAATTAATAAAGGCACAAAATGTTCAACCCTTTTCCACGAAACGTAGTTGGGGGCATCATTACCCCAGAATTTTATTCATGGGTTTGTTAATATGCCTCCATGTTGACAAAATCCATCCAGTACAACATTTCAAATTATTCACAATAATCTTTTAAATCTGAAGTCTTCATTTGGGAACCTACTTGTGGGCATCAAAATTAAAATTAGGTACAATAAAATTACCCTATTCATATCCCATATATCCTATGATTTGGAAAAATAAAATTCACCTGTAAAATTGAACAAATTAAAAATAATGAAATATTATTTGTGCTCAAGCCCTTACTTGAATCCTGTGCTTTGATTGGTCCAGAGTCATGAGAAGCAGTGATGCACATAACTAGTTCAAGTTCAATGTCAATGACCAGATTAAAGCTACATGCAGATGGGCTTAAATTTGTAGCCATCTAAATATTTGTCTAATCACCAAGTTGCATAACCATTATATAGCATAGCTTTCAAATCAATAAAACTCTGCAAGCAGCCATAATACTGCTTAAATAAAATGTTTGTAATCAAAACAATTACTTAATGTAACTGGTTAACATACAGGCTATTATGCTTAATAATTTTAGTATAATGATTGGTTCAGGTTTTCCTGGAGGAACAGAAAGGGTAGGGAAGATTTTGCACCACAATTCCCCAAAACAAATCCTATTCAAAACTCCATAAAATTAAAGTGTCAATAACTGACACTATTTATGGTTAAATTCCGTAATCAACCACATTCTCAATTGGCTAAAATGTCTCTCGAACATTCTGATGCACACTATCAATGACACACTCATATAAACAGGCACAGAAGAGCCAGTAGGAAAACTTCAAAACCAAGTAATAGCAATTTGTGGTATAAAGCCCATGGAATGCCAAAAATAGCTTAATAAGGCTGATTATGTAATAATGTCTGGATCAGTAAGATATGGAAAGAGGTTTTACAGCCATTTTCTACATTGGAGTCTATAGGCAAACATGTATAAAAATGTCTTGCATCATAACTGACTTCAGCCCTTTTGGTATAAACCTACAAATATTATATGCAAGTCTTAATTTGTCATATTTGTAAACTATTCATTTATTTGCTAAAACTACAGACAATAATTTATGAAAAATTCTAACTTCTTGCTTGGCAGGCAAACAGTTTTAATAATGTATTTACAAAGTGATTGCATTTTACTGGCATATTTATGAAATGGCTATCAAAATACAATATATACAACTGTTTTATTGTTCATTTTTGTTTTTTGCTTCAGCATCATGCTAATTTTTTAAGCAAAACACAAATGTAAAAATTGAAATATAAAAATAGTTTTTTTTGCTTAAATTTTAACACTTTTTTGTGTGTAGTTAATAGACTTGTACAAATTTTATTGTATTTATACGGAAAAAAACTGTTTTTATATTTAAATTTTTATATTTGTGTTTTGCATAAAAAATTTAATTTAAATGAAGATGATTTGAATTAATTCTTAGCTTGTGTAATAAACACAGTATGAACCACATGTTTGTATATTATGATAATTCAACAGATTTATGAAAAGTTGGTACTTGAAAATGAATTATAAAGAGTATATAACAGAAAATCTAATTACAAAATTATTATATCAAAACATCCATTCATGTGGTTATATACTTCAGACAGTCGAACACTACTTGACTGCTTCAACAAAATTACATTATTTCAACTTATATAAGAATAGATTGTATGTGGATACTATACAAATTTTCAACCAACCAGATATAATATAAACTTACATAAAAGATGAGGTTAAAATTAGTTAATATGCTATACATAGCAAAAAAATCTGAAGCACTTAAATGATTTTTAGCCTAAAATTATTCTTGTAATACAACCAGTGCATAAGAAACTAGTCCTGAATATTTAAGCTTCCCTGAATATTTGCATATATTGAAAATTATTTTGAAAAAATTAAATAAGCATTAATTATTTAATGATGGTAAGTATTTGTTGGAGTATTACACCTAAAATGTTAATACAAATTTCTGTGCCATGAAGAAAGTTTTTTGTTCTACAGAGTGTCTGTAAAACTGACTAATCAATTAGAATTTTTGATGCAGCAATTACAAATTTGCAAGAAATCAATTTGGCATTAAATACTAAATGCTACTTGGACTTGACTGAGCATTCCTTAGTAAACCAGATTAGTACCCTGTATGCCATTCACAAAAAATATTGTGAAAAAGTTATAAATAACCGGCCAATCAATAGACATAGTTTTACTATAACCGGAAATTGCTAATTTTCATAAAAACATAGTATTTACTATCGAAGGAATATTATTTAGGAATATCAAGGAAGTAAAATACATGTACGTTGAACAAAAAGTGCTCACGCAAAACAATTTATGTCTCAATAAAAGTAAATGCAAGTCAAGTCAGTGACATTCTTTCTGAGTTAAAAAAAGGTACAAAATCAGGAAATATTACAATAAAGACAGTTATGATGGAATAAATTTAAAATGACAAACTGCAATATTGAAAAAGACTGTTTTCTAATCTAAAGAAGCTTGTTAAAAATGTTTTTTAAAAATTTAAAAACAAGCTTGCTATTTATGAATTAAGTAGTAAATAAATTATTATTATAAAATATTAATTATAGAGAGGAATAATATTGACATGACCCACTATTTCTTAAACAAAGCTTCAGTTAACAAGAAAGGAAGCCATTTTTTCAATAAATATTTCAGTAAAATACCCGCATGTTACATTTAAATATTAAAGGCTTCTGTTAAATTAAAATTAAAGTGTATCCCAGTATGAATACATGAGAACAGAGTATTATATAAAATATTTTGCCTCAAGCTACAGGATGTGCCAGTTATATACCAGCTGTGGTCAAAGGGTCATCTGGCCATCTTATATACTGAATAATTACATGAAACTAGTCAAGACTGACCACAGACCAAACCAATCCTTCTTAATTATGTTTCCAATAATTCAAGGTAAAAATGTGTTTTCTGAATCAAAGGGATTTTAATTAAACTGACCTTGTCCACCACACTTTTTATTTGGCATTTTAGTTTATTATAAGAGAAAAACAAGATTTATAGGTGATTATTAAATCTTTTCAAAACACAGGTATTTTAATGTTAGTAGAATAAAATAATGTACAAGAGGTTATTACAGATAAAAACACAATTTTTTCTGGCTTATAATGGATACACCTCAAAAACCATTAAATATTTATTTGAAATATTTTAAAATATATCTTTAAATTTCTTACACATATAATTTCAGCTGGCCATTTTCTTAATTATTTTAATTATCTATTTTCAAAATTTAAATATTTTACTTTATTAATTTTGAACTACATTGAGAAAGATTGTGCCCAAAACATTTTTAAAATAGCATATTTAATTTTATGCGTTTAAAAAATTATATTTTACCCAAATCACAAGAAATTAATCAACACAGTTTTGACAGAACTTTCCTGAACATTTTTTTTTGTCTACATGAAATTCAACACAGAACATCCAGTGGTCAAAGGGTCACAAGACAACTGACCATAACACATTTATCTAAGGTGGTATTTCAAACAAAGACAGAAAACTGCTGGTCAGTAAATAGAAGCCTACCAAGGATAAGTAGGAAGGAATCTTGTTTTTCAAAGTCTTGTATTTCATGAAATAGATTCCATAAATTCCAAGCCAGATAGAATGTGCATAGAGTTGCCACCATTTTCTGTTTCCCTTATAATTTTTCTTCATTCATATATTCATAAATTTACTGATTTTGATTTTATTATGGCACTTTTAAACTATTAAATGGACATTATATAAACTACATATTTTAGTTGAAATAGGCAAGTAGCTGCTGACACTATCTCCTGAATTTATGTTTCATTTTGATGAGCCCAGTGACAATTTAATGCTATTTAATAGAAAAACAAATGTAGTTGTTTGAAATTGCAAATAACAAGCTAGTGTTCATGTTTAAAGTTTAAAATGTAAGGAAAGATCATACAAATTATAATGGCAACTTTAATTTAACAGAGTTTATTTATTTAGTTTTCATTTAGTTTTGATCTAATCCTTTATTAATATTTACTGTGAGAACAGCTGCAATTACAACATAAAAATTACCCATATAATTACAAATGATTTTGCAATACAGTAAACAAACAAAATAGTATTGCTACAGGTAAGACAAATATAATGGTACCAACGTACAACATTGAGCAGAGATGTCCATTCAAATACTGGTCATATCGTGGATTAGTAAAACACACAGCCCAGCATACATTATGCATCATTCAGAAATTTTAATTAAATGGCAAATTAATTTTAGAAAGACATTAGAGAGGACAAGTAAACCTTTACTGTACAGGTAAAAAATTGCACATACACTATATAAAGGACTATTATATAAGGATTTAATATATTGATAGTTGACAATTTTGATAATTTTACTCATATTTCGTCATTTATAACAGTACCATAAATAAATTGGTCATTATTAGTACTGAAAATAATATATAAACTTGGGATTTTGGAGCCCTTCCTTAATGGTATTAAACTATCAACATTTAAATATGACTAAATATAAGTTACGAAAAAGTATAATTCATCACTTTAGGCAATTTGAGTAAAAAAAATTAATAATCACTTTAGGCGGTTTGAATTTAAAAACTGTTCAATGATACAAACTTTATTATTCAGACCGAGTCCAGCCTAGTTTATGTTCAACTGAAATATTTGTTACTTTAATATCTCAGTTTCTTATATTTCATTCCAATTGGCATTAAGCCTAGACATGTTGAATCATTTTTACAAGCTATTAGCATCATAGTAAGATTTCTACATTATATGTTACAGAAATATTTTTCAGAGTCAAGAGTCAGGTTGGGAATTTCATTTTTCCAAATGTGAAACCAGATAAAGTGTTGCAGACTATGCATATATGGTTTTGCACAATAGTAACTTATTATTAGAAATATTTACTTTTTAATTTTAATAAATTACAAATGACATCAAAGCCTGGCAGCCCCTGGTAAAAAGGCAGGGCTCACTAATTTGACAGACATAACTACACAATGACAAGGACTAAAAAGTCGACGAGTTAAAATATATACAAATAGGGAAAAAAATGGTAAGCTGAATGAACGAGCAGTGCCTGGTATTTTAAAAGCAATTGAATGCAACATTATGTGGTAGCAATTAGTTTCATCCAATGAAAGACACAAAATGATGTTTTGAGGATCTCATAGGTTTGCATAATAATTTCCCTTGAAGAGCACATGAATCACAGATCCATTACGGTGGATAGTCCAGTTTGGGCAACTTATTCACACTTTGAGGAAAAGTTTGGTAGTTAATTGAAAAGAAAAACTAATAAAAGTATACATTTTTGCTAAGGTACTAAAATAAAGATTTTTATGAAAAATTACTTTACATCTTTCTCATGATTATGTAAATCGCAAGGAGGCCACTTTGGGTAAAAACTCACTTTTTCAGAACATAAACTTCAAAAAAAAATATGTCAAATCCTTACAGAACCTGAGCTGAAACTTTGCTTGACTTAATTTCTAATAGGTGTCTTAGATTAAAATGTCCATTTTTAAAGGATGTTCTACCATAAATATATGGGTGTCAAAATGACCTTTTTTCTGACTGTTGAACTTTGAAAGGTCCCAATGTTTGAATAATACAAAATTAAAGATCTCAGTGTCTGAAGTTCATTTTGGCCAAGTTTCAGCTTTGTATCTGCAGAGGTGTTGGACTTATATTTTTTTGAAGTTTTTGTTTTAAAAAAGTGAACTTGTTATCCAAAATGCCCCTTGCTGATTACTTATTCATGAGTCAGATAGGAAAAGTAGTTTTCTAGTTCCTACCTTTCCAAAAATGTATACATTCGCAATTTACCTTTTCATTTAACTATTTAAGTTCAATAAGTTGTGCTGGAATGGTACTTGCCCCCTAATGTTGAATACATTGGTCATATGGCCACATATATTTAATCTCATCCAGGAAGGCTTCTTGTTAAATATAAGAAAAGTGAACTATATTTTTCAAGGCATGCTGCAACAAGTGTGTATTACTATTCAAAACAGCTTGTTTACTATAGGTGCAAAAAACACATTCAAGTATGCAACACAAGAGATGGCCAGCCAAAACACTTATAAGGAAAAGTATATTTCTGAAACTTGGAATCAGGATTAGTTTTGTATTTTAAAGTACTGGAGTGATTTTTTAGAACTTAGCCATTTAGCAAAGTTTACCAATTTCCATAATATCTGGGTAAACAAATTTTGTCAAAGAAACCTCTGGGATAGTGTATTGACAACAAAATCCAAAAATACATTTTGTACAAGTGCAAAAATTCATACCCCATACACCATACATTGCATCTGAGGTCATCCCCATACTCATAGATGGTGTTGGCATACTAGGCAATGTCATATTTGCTATCGATGGTATTCCACCTAAAGACGTCGGAGTTTGTAAGATTCCATTTGAGTTCACAGCACTGTAAGGATTATCTGAGAGCCCAGAATAACTGCCAGATCCATCCATCATTTTTTAAACTTTTAACAAGATTATACCATCACAGTTTCATCCAGTTATTTTTTTTTATTCCACAACAGCTGATGCTTCTACTGTTGCAAATATTCCGATAGTTGGACAACTTTACATGCTACACACAATTAATATAAATTCTTGTTCTTTCAAATTTAGGATATTGTCGATTAAAATTTGCAGAATCTATAGCAAATATATCCAGGTTTCTGAAGTTAGCTCCCCTGAATTAAATGACTAGACTACATACAACAAAGGTTACAATGTTTCGTAACTAAACCATAATTTCTTGTACGGCTTTTCAGCAAAGTGTATATCTGAAAAATCCAAAATAAAGACAACTCTATCAATGAAATTTATTGCAATTAAAGGTTGTTTATTTCATTTATTATTTATTCTAAACAACTACTATACATCCTGCCTCAATACGGGTATGATTTTCATGCCATATTGGTGACAGTATAAAGAAGACTTTATGCTAATTAATAATTTAAAGCATAAATGGACATAATGTACTGTATAGCCACTGGTCACCTGTTGTATTAAAATCTTGCTTAATTTTTTGGTTTCAAAATAAAGAATAAATGATTTATTGTTAATTTGTAAAGCTAAGCATAGTTAGAAACTAGTGAATTACCAAATACCAGCATGAACCTGAACAACAATAACCATACCCAAGTGCAAATGACATTACATACATTAAATTATTCCACTTCAAATGTTAAGACTTAGTTTTATCTTTTATACTTTATATTTAAATAATATGCAAAAATTGCTAAAACAAAATTACCATGTTATCTTCACAAGAAAAATTAAATAAATTAATTTGATTTATTACTTAAAGTATGTAAATAATGGGTCATCTTGCAATAAAAAATAATTTTGTTTAACATAAACATCTGATTACAGTAGTTAATCTTATACTTGCAAGTTCAAATTCAAATTCCTAGCAATACAGTTTTGTAATAATTTGAAGAAATAAATGACGAAAATACATAAACATACACAGGAAAGTCCTTGTTTATATATATTCAGGTGAAATATTTTAGGTCCAACTCAATTTACGAATACATCTAGTGTTTTAAAAAGGTTATTAGCTGAGTTAGAATAGAATGTCAGCCATATATTCTCCATATATTACATAAAGGTTTATAATCTACCCACATCTTCGTACCATATAAACAGCAGTGGAACATTAGCCTTGCCAATTTTTATTCTAGCTTTCAAAGTAACAACTCATGTTCAAGATTTGTTCAAGATTCAAATCAATAGCAAATTTGTTGAAATTTTAGTTGCAATCTATCATTTAGTACATTTAGCTGACCAGTGGCTAAGAACACATTAAGCCTGTTTTTTATTCAGCTTTCATTCCTCTACTACTATTACATGTCAAGGTTACCATACCTACAAATACTCTACAAATGTTCAGCAAATTATCCACTAATTTTCAAATTAATTATATCAAAATATATACCTGTATCCTAAACAGTAACTCATGCATCCAAGACAACAGCAATTTCTCACAACCATTGAGTAAAATATAGTTAAAATCTAGTCATATGCACTGTCCTGTATCGACTACTTAAGCTTTTACTGAGTGTAATAGCCAATGGCTGTTTGGCTATTGCAGCAAAGCATAATAACTCTAAGTAATAGGTCACAGAGTTCACACTATAGGTCATGGGGGAATGTCCACTGGTTATATCAATAAATTACCCATTAGACTAACAGGCAGTCTGGAAACTATTTAAATCTGAGCATATAGATATGCCAATGACTCTGCACACCTAGAAGAAAACTAAAATTGTTGGAAGGAATTCAAGAAAACAGAATTTTATTCAGGGGTTAGAGGTTATTTGTTCTGCATAACGAGTTATAATATGTGCTTTTCTATGGTTGTCACTCATATATTGTATTTCAGCTGCTTTTGTGACAGAATGACAAAGGCACACAGGGCAGTGGTCATTCTAGAATCAAAAATAGATCATATCTTAAAATTTACCAAATTAAATTTCATACATTTTAATATACTTTATGTTTCAAAATTATGAACATATCACTTAAATTGTACTTCAAACAGAAACAGAATGTCTTAAAGCTGGATCACTATTTCATTATAAAATCAACCACTTTAAAAAGGGATTACTAAATTCTAGAGTGATAACATATTTTTAGAAAATACTGGTCATAAACAAACACAATCAGTAAAATGGAATTTGATTGGTCAGCACTTGCATAGCCTTTGGCAAACACCATATTGGACAATATCCATACTGTAATGGACAATACCTATAGCAGGATAAGAGATTTCTGCTGTAAATTTTTATTACAATTTAAATGTAACACTATTACTAAAACATGGATTACTAGTGTGCTGGATGAGGATATCAAATATGATATTGTTGCATTATTAAGCATGGTTTGACAAAGTACACAGTATGTTCAGGCAGGGCTGACTTTGATAAAACTATTTAACCCATTACTTTTATTTACTGTCAAGAGGACATACAAATGTGATAAATTTTTAATTTCAGGAAAAATATCTTGATTAAAAAATGTTAAATAAATGATCGTCATTATTATGTCAAAAAATAAATATAAAATTAAATTTTATTTGTTCATGCTTTCCTTGCTTGATATTATTAATTAATAAATCTTTTTACATTCATGTCATTACATATACCACAACAAAAAATATTTATAAAAAACACAATAATATCATCAACTTACAATGTCAAAAATTTTTATAACAAAAGGAACGAAAAAGAAAACAGAAAAAATTGTGCCCACGAACAAAAAAAATCAAAAATAGAAATAAAAGAAATGTGTCTTCTAAGTTATTGTGAATGTAGTTTTGTTATTTTACAGGTCATTTCCAGTGCTGATTTACTGACAGTTTCTGGTTGTCAGGATGGTGTGGTATTCACAAAAAAATCCAGACCAGTTCATTGCATGCATAAACAATGTTGATTTTGACACTGTAAATATATTTATTCTTTACAAATTTGTTCCTCTGAATTATCAGCTATAATCTACTAACATATGATTTTTTTTTAATGCACACATTTAACTTGATTTTATGACAATTTTCTGCAGACAGGCTGATTGAAATAAAGCTTATCTTCTACTGTCCATTTCCAGAAAAGTGGTATTTCCAAAAAACACAAACTAGGTATACAGACAACCACAAACTACCACATACCAGTATGCTTCCTAATGACACTGTTTCTAGGTGTATTACTTTTTAAACACTTGTTCAATGACTGCCCCACATGTGAAGCAGGCAAGATAAAAATCCAGCAATATATATAACTGCTGGTATTTTATAAATTATTTAACTTCATCTGAATTAAAGCAGTTATTGATAATGCTCTTTTAATTAAGAAATTGTTTTTTCAACACAAATCAAACTGGATAGATTATGGCCATGGATTTGAACTGTATATGATTTGGGGCATTGTCTGACATTGGCAAATCAGTTCAGAAGGGATTTGGTTTTACTGTCACCCATAAGATTGTCAGATTAATTTTTTTTAATTTTGAATTCCAAGTTTTCATTATTTTAATGTAATACTTAAGGGATATTCAATATAAATAGGCCCAATTTGAAAAACATTTCTTAATTAAACATCCTACATGTAAATGTAAAATTTTTTACACTTTCAAATATCTTAGCATTCTGTTTTCACTTTTCTACATGCAGTTTTCAAACAAAATTTTAAAAATAGTTTAAGGAGCCAAAAGTGGTGTTTATATTTATTTTGACTGTCCCCCTTCACTGTTTGTATAAGCACTGTAATATAATGAGACTTCCTACCTTGTATTAAAGTTAATGACTCTAAATGACTTATAGCAAACTAAATAAACTCATATCACATCAAACAACTATGTTAAATTGTTAATTTATAAAGGAAAAGCTAATCTGAAATTAAAACAATATCAATACTAAAGACCAGGAAGCATTAGGTAGTGATTTTTTCTTTAGAAGCCTCCTAATTATTTTAAAAGTGAGACTAGTGTCAAAATGAATGGATTTAGCATGATGTTTAAAATGATCTTAAGTTAAATTTCAGTAAAAATTGACATAACTGATCATTTACCAATAATAACTAAGTATTTTTTGGACACATTGAAAAATAAGTTACTATAATTTCCACAAAATAATTAAATTTTGAAATCAAAACATCAACAAAAAACAATGTGATTGACATGAATGGTCAGGTACCAAGTTCCTGCTCACAGTGACACTAAACTAAGAGAATTCATTTTCCTATAATAAAAGACATAGTGGGGGATAAACACCTTTAGCATATAGATTTGAAAACAAGCAGTAACTAGAATTTCTAATAGTCAATTACAATCTGAAATTAAAACACCACAATAAACAATGTTATTTACACCGAATGACCACAATAGATAGCATGTTATTTACTAGTTTTTTTTCCCTTAATTATTTAAATCAAACACTGGATCTTATTATGCCATGACCAACTGAACTTTGTTAAAGAGGCAATGACCTTTCCACAGAGACCAGTGGTCAGGAATCAAATGAGGCTCCTTATAAGGGGTGTCCACTGTTTGCTATAAACCAAATGGGATTCTCTCTAGATAGATAACAATTTGTAAGACTTACATGGACAACAGACTAGGACAAAATTCCAGATTTTTCACTAGAAGCCTGATTAAGAATTTTTCCTATGAAAGAAATTAGCTAGCCATTATAGCCATTATCTTTTTGGAGGGAGTCTTCTGGTTTCAAATAAAATCCCTTCTTCACCAATCTGTACTCATTTTCCTCATACCTTATATCAATTCTGGAAAAAATGAAAGGAAACCAGCACATTTCTTGCCAACAGAACATAAATATTTGACAAGCACTTGTTACAGTCCCTAATAATTATTCCTGATGGATACTTTAAAGCACAAAAAAGATTTGACAGAAAGCAAAGAAATAAGAAACTGTTGTTTACCCCAACTTATCAAGGTATCTCTGCCATAAATGCCTAAACTAATATTTTATTTTGAAGACATAGAACACATGTTCTGTGTAAATTTCAAACCAATATATATGTTGTGTTGAATTTTACACTAAGTGTTATGTGCTGGTGAG
Organism: Phoronis ovalis; assembly: GCA_028565635.1. NCBI lineage: Eukaryota > Metazoa > Phoronida > Phoronidae > Phoronis > Phoronis ovalis. The sequence goes on from JAOXYB010093493.1 coordinate 15,789, forward strand.
TCAAAATAATTTTCTTTGTGCTATCAACACATTTTTGTCATTTCTAGAATCCAGAGGCGGATCCAGGAATTCATAAAGGCTTTACTGATTGGAGGCTAGTTTAAGTTATGGGCCTGATAACAAATTTGATTTCAATAATATTTACTTCATTATCATATCATTTCCAAAATCAGCCAAAGGCTTAGCTGATAAGCATAGATAGTCCAAACAGGCCCTCAAGCCTTATTAGGATTTACAACACTTTTGATACAAATCTGATTTGGTTCTCTGGTTCCTTGTTTGAATTGTTGCTTATAAGGTTAGAGCTGTTGAAGTACATTTTTAAAGAATGAAGACCACATCAGGAATTACTACAAATTCACTATATAATATTAACATATACAAATATTAGCAACAAATATTTTTTTTTCAAACTTAAGACACTTGTTCTTGATGAATCTAACAATGGACAAAGAACACATGTTTATGTATACCATCAGTGTACGGATTTGATTTAAATTGCAAATAAGAAAAAATATGAGCATATTAATATGCTCTAGTATAGTATAGCTCACTGATTACAAGAGCCAGGTACTGGCATAATTTTTTTTAAACAAAACTGTTTTCTAACTTTGCAACTTTATGTATAAGCTACATGCTGTGATGTCACAAATTTCATGAAATGATTTTTTAAAACTCTATGAAACCTCAGTGAAATATAGCTTACCTAAAATTCTGTTGATTAATTTTCCATTTAAGCAGTGTGATTACAGAATTTTTCGCATGCACTCGATGGAGCTACTGGTTGTGAAGCCAGTTCCATGTGTGCTGCGTTCACATATTTCTATCACCAAATACAATCTGCACACACTACTCTGACAGAATATTATAAATACATAATTGTAATAATAATACCAGAGAAAATTTGACATCGACATCTTCCCAGTATAGTGTATTAGCATTCAGAAAAAGGAACATTTTTAAAAGTTTGCATAGCCTTCATACCAAACTACACAACTGTTATGTTTTTATACATTAATTAAACTGAAGATGTTTAATTACTTTTCGCTTAAAAGGATACAACACCAGTGGGATTGAATAAAAGAAAATAATATTCAAGCACACCTGAGACAAAAGAAAATTTCTAAAAATGCAGGAAACAAAATATGATCTTGAAGTTCCATCAATTGTTAGTGATAATGCCACTTTTTCTACTAACAAAATCCTAATAAGTTATTTTTCATGAATTGAGGATTGTTTTTGTCAAATTTTTATTGCAACTACAGTTAATTTATAGTTGTTACTGCAGAAAGAGTAATAATTTACATCAGCCACAGCACAGCTAGTGCAAATTTGTGAGGTGGTGATTGAATTAGTTCAATAGCAAAGAAGTAGACTAGTATTAGTACCAAAACTAACAAATATTCAAATGATCACTAGTGTGTCTTTGAGTTGCAGCTAAGAGGATCATAGATAACATAGTTATGACCACATTATGTCATCCTCTTAAATCCCATAAGGCACAAATAACATTCCAAATTTATGACAATTGTCATCACATACACATTTCAACTAAAATGACTCTTGCAATTTTCAGAAGTTTGGTTTTTTACATTTTAACTTTTTGAAAAAAAAAATTCTGAGATTTAAAATCCATACTTATAAATTATCATTATTATTTAGCATCATTTTTAGAATACAATACAATGAGATAATGCACTCTGGTGGGCATTAGACAAAACATAAATGAAAGCACGATACGCATACAGTGAAATTGCAGACCTTGCAGTACTAAAGAAATACAAATCAATTTTTAAAAATCCACACAATATTCATTATAACTGGATTGTTCTGTAGAGGTGAGGAGTTTGCACTGTTCCCTGTTTTATGAATATACAAAAAACAATTGATACCTGTAACAGACTGGTAAAAGTAGCCATCTGGTGACAAATCTTATAACTACTATTCTTAACAAATTTAATGAGGACAGTTTACTTTAGGCTTACTGCACTATCAGGAATTTGCTGGTACTTAATCAACGGTATTTATTATTTTTTTACTATTATTTATGGATTCGTTTGTATATAATAAATGTGAAATTTTCAGTTTTCTTAGAAAAGTATAATCTTCTCAAAGCGCTTACATTATTATTCTTCAATAGTATTAATACCACTTCCTATTAAAGTTTAATTTCTATTTTCTTTTGGAAATCAACGGTAGTAAAATACTAAAAGAAGTCTGTAATGGTATCACTACATTTTCTTATTTCCTGAATGTAAGATGCTCACTTCTATAAGTCTTCATCAGTTCCTCCTTCATTCGTTACCAGTTTCTTACTTCAATGTTCACACAGAATCTCAATAACAGTGACTTTTAAAAATGAAAATACTTTTTTCATAACAGGATTAACAAGAAATGAAATAAAAACAACTGTATAAATTAAAAGAGTGCATAGTTAGGCATTAATAGCAGGGTAATTATTAAAATATTCATTAAAAATGGACCAGAAAATGACAGGCACCTCCTGTTACATGGCTGAACACAACTGTTGCAACATAAATTGTATACATTGAAATTCACAACCTGTGGGTATATAACCATCAAGTCCACGATCACATATGATGCACAAGTTTTAAGGTATAACTTTAGACCACAGCTAGGTGATCTAGCTGTTACACTTAGTAATACAAGTATGTTAGTGGTAACTTTAATGGAGTTTCTAACCATGATATTAAAACAGGAAATGTATTAGAGTACTGTAGTACAACTGCAGGTACCATTCGGAAATGGATTGTTGTCATGCAGCTTCCATAATTAATTATTAATGCAATTAATTACATATGAAATGTAAATTTCGACAATTATTAATATACGTTACATTTCTACTTAATCTCTCAAAAATGAATATTTCTAGCATTGGAAGCACTGGCATATTTGATAAAGTTTTGCTAAGAAAATAATTTTACTTATTTCATAGCGAATAACCAAATCACAAAACCCAATTTTAAAATTGTGTAAAACATATTCCACAAAAAGTTGCCTGAAAAACCCCACCTATCTGGTATCTTCACTTTGGAATTTTAGAACTGAAAGGATCGATCCTTCCATTACAACTATAATATCCACTTGACTATAAACAAAATCAGTGAACCTTTCTTATATCTTCCAGAACTAAAGGTATAAAAACATCCCAATAAACTGTTTTGGCTAATAGACAATTGAATATATGTAGTTGTAACATTACAGCACATATCTCCTGGCTGGAATGATTGTGACTGTACATAAAGCCAGGTAGAGCCCCCCAGTGTTATTCACATACAAGATCTCCTAATTCAGACCCATGAAGTAATATGCATTCTAGCTCACAAAAACACAAATCACACAGCTTAATATACAGGCCGTGACCAGTTCATAAATTTTCTGTCAAAGCTGTGTACGCTTGGTTGATAATACAATCCATGTTGCTGACTCGATCTAGAAATTCGGGTAGAAAGTACATATTTGATGGAATTTCAAAAGCTAGCTTATAAATTTGAAGTGATCGAGATCCTATATATAGCTGTTGTGGCAGCTGGTTTCCATTCCAAGGTTTTTGTTCTGGCAATTTGCATTTAGTAATTTTCCCTCAAATGAGGGGACCATAAAGGACAGCTACTTAAATTGACAGATTATAGTCAAAGTATTTTTATTTCACAAAATCGTTTCAGTTTCCAATCAATTCTAAATACCAGCATTGACAACATGATGTCATGATGCCAAATATTGTAAAAAATAAATTAAAGTAACAGTACTGAAAGCAATTAATGTCTATATCCACACTGGTGCAAGCTAGATGGCAAACATCTCGTAATACCAGATGAGCCTGTTAAAATATACTTTCTGAAAGTCATTGGCAAGCTGACATTAAGCTATTCGTTCTAACCTGATAGCATAGCAAAGTAAACTCTATCACTCCCACAATTCTTTGTGCTTACAAATCTTGCATACATGTGTGCATATAAAACTGTTGCATTGATTATTCATCAATGCTGCGAATTGTGCTGATGGCACCTTATTATATATACTTACTGAACAGCGCATCTGAAACAGAGCCCATTGATGCCCGAGCTTGAGCAATGCGTTTTTCAGATAATCTTCGCATAGGTATGGGTTTGGCTAACATGTGCTGCTGAGAAACGTCACCAGGGCTTCCTACAATGAGACCATTTTAAAATAGTTACATTACGCAGGTAATATATTAGTTCTCTTTAATTGGTTCCACCAATTAAGACTTAATTGTCTCAGTTCCATTATATAGGGCCAATAGTATAAAAAATTTGTTTATAAATATTAATTCTTTATAATTTGATTGAAAGACTTAATTAAGATATCTTATCTAGTAAAAATTAACTAAACATTTTTAAAAGAGCATTGCATGTTTGAACGCTTCCCAAAGGATCACTGATGGTGCATTGGGTGACAAACGATTTTATTGTACATTAATTCACAAGTGACATTAAGCACGTAATTATACAATTAGTAGTGGGTTGTGATTCTCTGATAAGAGTATTTGCACATACGCATGCACATGCATTTGGTGGACATACCTAGCATGCTGTATTTTGTGAATGAATTGTGCAAGTATGAGGAGAACTGCATCATTGACTGTTCATTTCTTAAGTCTGCTATAGAGCCATTTTAATTACATATAGCTCAATTTAGGTTCTGTATATTACTTTATATGCCTGTATACATACACACAAAACACAAAGTTAATAATAATTAATTGCAAGTGTTCTGTAGTCTCTAGGTTCTATTTATTCTGTGCCACATGTACACTGTATATGATGATGTTAGCAGACATACCTTGTTGGGAGCTATTTGTGGTGTAGCTGGTACTGGCCTGATCATAACCAGACGGAGAGGACTGCGTTAGTGAAGTATACTGAACACTAGATGTAGCTGCTAATTCATCGAATGGTGACTGAGTAGTGGACGAGATGTTTGGTGTACCAGGAGCAGAATGACTTTCTTGTAGTTCAGTAAACTGACTGTCATAGTAGACTTGACCTGACTTTCTGTCATCAGAACCTAAAATGATTGAAATAAAAAAGTTTTCCATCTGTCCACTTATGTCAATATCAGCGCTTAAATTACCGAGGAAATCGAAGTAATGTGATTATATATAGCCAAAATAATATACTGCAGTCATGATTTTTTTAAAATGTACTAGCTCCCAGCTACTACTTGGCGCATATATGTCTTAATGATATATACTAGCTGTGGTCCTAGTATGTAGAATTTAGGACCCAATACAAAAGGATAAGTTGACACCCTGTTATGTTACAATATACTGAGACTAATATGATCATGCAGTTACATAGCAGAAGAAAAAAGTTAGTTGGGAGAGTGTTAGGCTAAATATTTAAAGTATGTGGTTCAATCCCAGTTTTCATCAATTTTTTTTTTCAAATTTCTTTGTCAACATTACGTTTTTAATTTTTTATTCTTCTTTATACTTTTTGAATCCAAAATGGTTGCCATGTCAAAAACTTTGTGTTGGAATTAGAAGCCATATACTTGGTGTCGCCGTTTGACACGTACTACACATTCTAGTTTAAAACTAGTGTTATAAGTATCATTTTGTCAAATATAGGCTAAACAAAACAACAACAGGAAGTGCATCTCATTTGTTTTTATCAGATTTACTGACTTTAAAACAAGAGTTGTAAAACAAGCCTTATATACCTATAGCCAATGTAGACTTGAACCGTTAATCCGAACTCGTATACCTCTTTTCTGTCTTTCAAACCCTTTTTCCTGGTTTTGCACCGAAATTCCAGCTACTCAAACCGTCATTTCCACTGACTCGTGCAAGTCAATTGCCCGGTACTCGAATAGATTTCTGATGACTTGGATCTGCTATTTGGATCTCCAAATTTGCTGTTCGAGCCACCCAAAAATCTGTTTGAGTTCCTGGCAACTTATGCAAGTCCGCAGAAGGGATGGGTCAAGTAGCAAGATTTTCGGTGCGAAACTCGGAAAAAGGCAAATGCGGATTGACAGTTTGAGTCTACGCTGGTTAGGTAGGCTGAAAAACTTTTTGAGGAAATGATAATTAGCACAGCTAGTTTACGGAGTTTAGGAGTGAAAAAAGTCTTACTATAACTAACAAGAGGTCTGCGGGTGCAGACAGATGCCCATCATATGATGTAGTTTCTGTAGTTGTAAAGCCATCTTTGT
>JAOXYB010093604.1:18661-32122 GCA_028565635.1 Phoronis ovalis
TAAATGTTTCGTGGAAATGTTAATGATATTTTGTCTTGAAACCTTTGAAGTTGATTAGCATGAGAATTGTTATTACCTGCATTGGGTACTTGTTTTCTTGAAAAATATGGGCTGTCGTGACAAACGTATTACGCTCTAATCACAATTTTTCCAGGCCAAGCTAAATAATATTAGCTTCGTGCCTTATGTTTTTCTGGATATGAATGCTACAAATATCTACCATTTCAACAAAACTAAAAATGTATAAAAATTCGTTTTGGATGTTGAAATTATCAAGTTGTTTTTCTCGTAAATTTTTTTGTTCCTAACTTTTAGAGAAGGTAATAGAAACAAAATCTTTTTTCTTGTCCTATAACCATTTATGTATGCTAGCATCTCATTCATAATAGATCAAAGGTGGATTGGAATCAGTCACTAGTAGTTAATATCAAGTGGTAAATATTTGTCATTCGCATTAAGTGTAATAGATATATCACGTTTAAACATGGTTGACACGTGCATACGTTACGAACACGAGTTGCCGTTTTCACATGAACTAGAACTTTCGAGTAGCTACAAAGATCCTGATGCCTTTCAAGCAATGGACTCTTATTACCATAAGTTTTATAATCTGCAGAATATCATATCGTCTTTTCTTGCTCAGGTAACAAGAAATTCATGAAACTAAATAACCTGAATTAATTAATTGTTCCCCCCCCCAAAAAAAAAATGCTTAATAACAAGAAATGTTTGTTAATTTAATTCGTGTATTTGAAGAATGTTTAGAATTTCGTTGAGAATTGCAGCCAATTTCCAAGCTTTTTAGCAACAGTTAGAAAATGAAAAAAATGAATTTTCGAAGTTTTATTCTAGTCCTTAAAAGTAAATCTAACTGTTTCCTCATGTTGATGAATTATTTTAAATTTTCTAGCGCACAGACCCTGGCAGAGTGCCGAAAGATAGAAATGTCGCTGAAACTCAGCCCAAGGAGTTTGCTGCAATATTGAGTGAAAAACTGGAGGCTGTATTAAGAGAACGGGAGAGTAAGGAGAGAATGCATGAAAAAATATCAAATATCCAAAGTGAGGTATGTATCCTTTACTTATAATAATATCATACAAGTAATTTCTTAAAATCAGAAAGGTGACATAGAACATATTTCACATCAAATAGGTAATATAGAAAATTTCCAAAGATCGTTCAGGCAAGATATGATATACATGTTATATTGAATTTTTCTAGCATTATATATAGGTATTGTAAAAAAATTATAATACCCTCGAATCATGAAATAACTCAATTGAAGCTAGATACAAAAATAAGTTTTAAAATATGAAATTACTCAATTGAAGCTAGATACAGAAATAAGTTTTAAAATACGAAAATTAAAACTACAACCACTCAGTAAATATATTAAGAAATTAAATATATAGCAGATTTTGCAAAAATTGATAAATTTAATGATATTTTTTTAATATTATTATTTATCCTGTTGTTTCCTGGGTATGTTTTTCAATAATGTATAGATTTTTTAAGTAATAGAAATTAAATTGGTTATTGTAGATTAGAAATTAAACAAGTTATTGAATGTGTTCTGTACAGTTTATTAATCATTATTTAATAATTTTAGATTAATCTTTGCTTATATATTTATAATTGTCATACCGATTTTAGAAATCAGAATTTGACAAAAAAGTATGGTGAAATGGAAGATTTGAAGTATTTTCAGCTTACATATTTTCCGATTGTACCATAGTTATTTTTATCCCTGTATAAATTACGTATTCCTTTTCAGAGATTACATAAATAAAAATCGGTTTGTGGCCGTTGAATTGTGATTAATTATCTGTGCTGAATTTTGGTTTTGCTGTTTGTATTCCGCAGAATTCATGTTTTCGTTACCATAGTAGCAGGGATAAAATAAATATTTATATCCTTAAATTTTGAATGAAGGAAGCCTTTGATTATAAATGCATGTTAACATGTCCCTAAAGTGTGATCAGGAATACCTGAGGACATAACACCTCTAAGCTATAAATAAATATCAGATGTAAGAGAATGATAATATCCCTTGTGAGTAGTCTAAAATACTGCTTATGAAATAACGTGACTATTTTAACATTATCAGTACACTCACTCGACAAGAAGTGATTCTTACTATTTTGCTATCTAAAAAATCACATGTTCCTTGGCAGTGATCGATTTCTGACAGGCCTTAAGTTTAATACATGTAAAATAATATTTACTGACTTTCCAGGTGGTAATAAATGAGGTAGAAAAAATTGAAAATGATTCTGTGAAGATAAATTTGTCTATTTTTGAATTGGTTTGTTCTAACATTAGACAAATTGATGGAATTCTTTGTGTTTTGTATTGACTTGAAATTAATACATACATGTATTATAGTGTTATTTAAAGTTCTGGCATTAATTAGGACTAAAAAATGTTGACCATACCAGGTATGAAAGTAAGGAAGCCTTTGGTTTATATAGTTATAGCATTTCCAGTCCTAGATTCTGATGTCCTACTGGCCTAATTGCCAAATCAATAGACTAGTTAGGTCAGAATGATGAAAACGCAATTAAGAAGTTGGGTACTCTTATTGATTAGAATTTTAAAACAGATTCTGATCCCACCTGCAATTCATCAGAATACCTGTAACTGACAGTTAATTGTTGCAGGTAGGTAGTTTGCAACTGCTGAATAACAAACAAAATAATTGGACCCATATTTCCAAGCTTGCGATTCTGAAGTCTTTGTATTTGTTTAATATAGCAATTCGTAAAAAAAAACAATGCTGCTGGCTCGTTATGCATGCTGTTGGTTGCATCAATACTTATAACAATTGGTTAAATTTTAATTATAGTTCATACATTTTTTTTTTTTAAAGTTTAACTTTTGGCAGGAATACAGTATGCAATATGGTAGTTCCTATTAGGCCATCAAGTTCTTGTTGAAATCATATTGGAAAAACATGTTTTAAATATTCCATTACAATTCAAAAAAAAATGTAGAGGGTTATCAGGTGTTCAAAAACATCTCGAGCGATCATTCCCAATATGCAGTTTTCTGAGAAATCAAAATAACAAGAAAAAAATTATAAAGTTGTCAAATTGAAAAATTGCCTGTGTGTATTAATTAACCTAGTATGTGGTGTGGAAGTCGAGTGTGGGTGCTCAGTATGTGTTATTGTACTGGTTGGGTAAATGCATTAAAAAGTTACAGAATTATTAAAAATGAAATAACGAGTTATTAAAGACAGTCAGCTGAGTTTAAAGTTGAGTTTTGCTGAGAGAGAATAGCTCGTAATTTGTTGCATCCTGTTAATAAAGGTATCCTAATATTAACTGGTGATCACTACTTCTATTTAATTTTCCAGTGCCCTATCAACAAGTTAATAAAAAGTGGAAAAAGGGTTAATTGACTGAGTTTTTGCATGCATATTTAACCTAGTATTTGATTCATCTAAACTATGTACTACAACATCCCTGCTGTGATCTCCACATGAGCCTTGTGCTGCTTCATGGCACCTATATATATAACCCTAGTGCACCAATTATGTATATAACTGAACATGTTACATATACACATTTGGAACTTGTATAAACTTGTCATTGGCTATTGTCTGTGTATAGACAATTTTGTGGAGGGCATGGTTGGTTGGCTGCGAGATACATTATTACATACTGTTTCGTCATAAAAAAGTCGTAATAATAATATTATTTATAAGAACGAGCAGCGACAAATAGAAAGTAACAATGAAATAGGTAATTTAACAAAATGACGGTTGCTTCCTGGAATGATGTAAAATTTCTTTTTGATCTTTTGTCTATCATATTACATTACTGTCTGTGATCACATAGCCTGTTAACATATTAATAAGTTCTTAAAGTACAATTTGCTCTAAAATGTAGCCTGATTTCCTGGTGAACTATGCTCAAAGTTTCTGAATGAATACACTTGTCTTTGATGCCAGTGTCGCTGTTCTAACCTGCTGTTGACATTTGTGCAATAAAAAGTTTTAATAAGTAGGTATATGGCTGTCTAGGGGTCAAAGTTTGCTATATTGCTGCAGTTTTTTTACATAAACAATTTTCCGAGAAATTCATTTGGAAAAATTTGTTTACTAATATCATTATTCTCATAAATTCTTTACCTGCAAAAGTAGTATAAGCTTTAGATTAGATATAAAATCATATATCTATAGCCCAAGCATATGTATAAATAAAGTCATATATCTATAGCCCAAGCATATGTATAAATTATTTTTCAGTGAACAATGAGTTAGTTTATTTTAACACAGCTGACTGTGTTTCAGAATAAAAACTAAATAAAGATTTTGTAATGTTGAAATACACAGGTGAATTCATCTTTTATTAACATAGTTCTGTTTCCGTAGAGTGAAGAATCGGAGATTGAAAGTCGTGCAGCGGTTAGCAAGATTCCTCAACCGCAGTTCCAACTTTTGATGGCAGCCATGAATCAAATGAATCAACAGGATGACAATGATCAGAGCATACTTGATGATCACTGTTCTCGTGTTTTCGAATCTAATCAACAAACTCCAAGTCGATCGCCTCGAGCAAAATCACCGCACAGACACAGCAGGTCGGCTGCACATGCGAAAGCAAAAAATTCATCATATTACTCTTTGGACTCTGGCGTGGATGAATTTGAAAATGTCCCGCACGTACAGAAACATATTCATCAACATCACCACCACTATTATATTGGCGATAAACCAAAAATGCGCCATGAACTAGAAAAATATGCACAGAAAAACAAGGTTATGCACATGAGCATGGACGGTACTGCCGGTAGAGGACGGACGTCGAAAAAGCCAAGTGGTCGTAAAAGTGTCGAAACGAGTTCTAATATTGATAGTGGAGTGTCGATGGCCTACGAGCCACAGTTAACAACAGATTGGAACAACCCAAGCAATGAGAAGTAAGTGTAATTCTTTCCTGTGTAGCATAGTTGTAGTTCAGCATAGTTTTGGGCTTGGTTTACCAGTGCTTCATTCTAAACACTGGAATCAGTCAAGAGGGTTACTCTCCTGCTGTGGGCAGAGTAACCCAAGCTACTCTCTTGACTGGTTAATGTTTAGTATGCGAAATTCTGCCAAGTTTTCCACCTGTCTACCTTCCTATTAATGTACGCATTGTGACATGCAATCTCTGCAGCAAGTCTGAGCAATTGTTTCTGCATAAATAGTCTGGCTCATGATGCCGGTTTTAAACATATAAGCCTTGTGTATTCGAGAGTATGCATACTAACAATAGCTATAAATTAGAAATATATCAAAATATTTTCATAGCAAAATTATGAAATACCTGAAATCCCAATTTAATTACTCTGAAAGGTTATATTATTAAGCCCTTTATATTTTTATGAAAAAAATGCTTTAATAGAATATTAATTAATAGCCCGAGGACAGCTCTAAAAAAATACTCCTGGAAATTCAATTTTGATTAGTGTAAAGGTTCTGAATTTAAGGAAGGCCGAAATAAAAAGGGTAGTACTTTCTGGATGTTATCAACGAGAGAGAGCTCTCAATAAATACTAGTATTTGGTGACTGTATAAGTGCACTTGTGAAAATTTCAAATTTATGTCAATAATAAACTGGAGACAAAATTTTTTTTGTTGAGAAAATGGAGTTAAAAGAAGTAATTTTTAGAAGTACCAAACTCTTGTAAATATCAGGAAAATGCAGAAAATTGTGAAAGGGTATTATGTAAATTTTGAAACAGTGAAATTCAGAAATAGGACTCGACGAATTTCATGTCTTCCCTAGTCATAGTTATCTGTCTCTCTTTATGTAAGGAAATATCAATCCTAAAACACTTTCATATTTATTCCTGGGAGGATTTCTACAAAAACATTGTTCCATAGCAGAAGATTCTATTCATGTGTGCTTGCATACATCAAAGTAAAATTAGTCTTTGATGACAAACATATTAATTAAAATCTATTTTGTTAATCAAAGCCGATATTTTGATTAACTCTTTGAGCATACTTGAGAGTCTTTGAGTATCCAATGTTCAGAGACGTATAAACATGTGCATAATAAAACCTTTGTAGTGATCTCCGCATAATTATTCTGGGTATCTACATTTAACTCTGCAGTACAAACTATGTAATAGATTGTTAACTTTTGTTTATACATGTTGTGGGTTTACATAAAGTTATCAGTGGCCATGAAATGTTCATCGTAGAACAATTAGTAGCTCAGATAATCACAGGGAAAGGCTCCTTTGAACAAACAAATATAATTTAGTGCTTTTGAATTAATATGGAAAACTGGATTACCGAGTTTTATTGTAGTAATTGAAACGACTTTTGTGTGCTTTGATGTTTTCTGCTGCGACTGTTTGAAGTGCACACATCTGATACTATTTATTTCCTGTTTTCTTCAGTGATTCATTTCCTTTGAAACCTGAAGGCAGCTTTGATTTTAAACTTTTTTGTTGTCTTTGATACAAGATAGTTTTTGATGCTTTTTAAACACGAGACATTTGATTTTAAATTGCTACTATAACTATCAGTAATTCAGTTATCCTGTCAACTGACGTAGCTGCGTGCGTACGTTTGTTTCGCAAACCCTTATATAGTGTCTTCTGTGGTTGCTTGTCACATAGTAACACATGCTCCCCTGGTTCTCAGATGACAGTGGTTACGCTGTAACAGATGTGTCCTCTGAGATTGTGCTTATTTGCGCCTACTAGACATAATACATATGAAAAGCAATCTAAACTGAAATACTGAAACAACAAAACTACTGTCTCTGCCAATTCCTTGGTGGCTGTAGAACATGCAAGTATGTCATGCGATACAATTGTTTTACTTTCTTTGATGTCCTTTGATCTTGTTATTTACCTGCACATCATAACGGGGGAACAGCTATTACATTCTCTCCGGGTTTGCGTCATTAGACTGTGAAACAATCTTGCATTGTTTGCGCATATATGCTGTTGCATGTGGGTGTACACGTAGCTCGGAACTAATTTTTGCTTTGGGCAAGCCTCTCACTTTGTAATTACAAAAATTATGTTGCTTCCGAACTTTATTCGCTCTGTGGAAAGAGTGTTTGCTCATCCCCATTTAATTATTCGTACAAATATTTTTATGCGCACCCCAAATGAATCGGCATATTAATTTTTTGTATTATTTTGGTGAAATGACAATTCCAACGAAAAAAATCACATATGTTGACAGTATATATATTTCAAATCAACGCACTAGCTATGTGTAACATCACCATTCTATCTGTGCTCATTTAGACCACGTAAAAAGCATCTATAAACTGTTGGTGAACCCATCTTGGTTATTAATGAAGGCCCAGGCTAATGTTGTGGATGCCTATCATATGCCTCCTAAGAATATCAAGTTTAGCTTTCATCTTACTTTCTGCTTTCAACCTGTACATTAATTTAAGTATAAGGGTATCATTTTCTCTTTATCGTGCCTTTGATCTCGTGCAAAATAATTGTATTGTTCATGATATCATCAGATTTGCATAACGAACAATATGTCGGTCAATTAATATTCGATTTACTAGAGTTTGAATTTTTGTGTTGTATCTAGAAAAATCATTGTTAGCGTCCTTTCATCTTTTATGGAGTAAATTATATCTAGTGATTTAATGAGATAAATTTCATTGTTGTAATTTTATTATCAAAGGATACTTTTACTTCTGAATAATGAAAATATGGAGTAGCAATGCACTTGTTGTATAAACCAGGTTATATATATTGCGTATTTTGTATCAATGATAAAAATTACATTTCCAAAGAAGCAAAATACATAATAATTTAATTACAAAAATATTTGTATTCTTTGCAGAGTTTTGACATGGATGATGGAGAATGAGAAAATGACTCATGGGTCATCTACATATTCCGACTCTGAAAAAAGTAGTTCTCACAAACACGATAAACGATCCCATAAATCATCAGGTTCAGCATGTGCTTCACCTCTACAGCACAGACAAGGGTGAGTCAAATTAGGGTTCATAGTTCACATCGGTTTGCAAATTTTCCGCATCTGCTATTTCAGAGCATTACATTAAATATTCCCAACTTCTAATGGGCTGGCAAGATACCCATACTTTTGTATGTGCAAATAAGGCACCTATTGCAGTGTATGGAGGAGAATTCATCAAAGTTATTAATCTTGGAATACCTGTTCTTTTTCAGAGTTGCCAAACCCAGTAAGGTCCCAGTGCAGTATAATGCCAGCCGATCTGGCTCCCTGGATCGGTCAGGAATCAGTAACTTTGTTCTGCCGTCAGATTCGGGCAGTTTCCAGGTCAAACCCTCTCAACCATTTATTCAAGATCCTAGTATGCCATTGATGACGCCACCCAACTCAACGACGACATTAGAGGAAGCAAAAAGACGATTGGTAGAAGACTCGAAAATGGCAAAATCTAAGTGAGTATTCCTTTCAAGCTTTATGATATGCGATATTTCAAATTACCGGTCATGTTCAAACTAGAATGTGTGCCCCGTTATGTGCTGCTTCAGGCTACCCATATTTCCAAGTTTTGCTTGTAATAAAATGAATTTCGTGAATAAAAAAAACTACAACAAAATATGTTCTGCCTGCTAGTATTGTTAGGAATACACGATTTACATGGAAAGCATTTTATGTTTTCGGAATTCTAATTTGTATTTTAAAAATTTGCTTTTCATTACAGATCATTTCCTGTGCCACCACCAAAAGAAAAGCGACAGTCACCTATTAGTCATAGTGGTGTAACTCCACCCCCACAAAGGACAACGCCTTCTAGTAGTTCTCATCATGAATTGGATGCTTCTACAAGGTATGCATGGTTCTGTTGTGCGCACTTTCGTACATAACCGAGTCGAATATTTTGTACCGTACGCACACGAGGTTGCACAGGAAGTATTGTAGTGCGTTATGAATGTAGCGAGTGATGGAGGTGGCACTTGTAGATTATTATCTAGTAGTTCTCATTTTATAACAGTGGTGTTATGATTTGTCAACCTTTACTAAAAAAAAATCTGCATCCAACCTAATGCAAAGATAAGTGGTGCATAACACAAATTGCAAATTCAGTGTTTTTAATTTTTTTTCTACAGTGGCAAGAAAACCGTCAAGAAATCAACCCTAGCTACCAGCAGTAGTTCAGTACCAGCCGAAGTTACAAAGGTTGCTTACTTCTTCTGCGGAGAACCTATTCCTTACACCGTACAGGTCCCCGGCAAGAATATAACTCTAGGCCAGTTCAAGAATCTAGTCAGCAAAAAGGGAGATTATAGGTACAAAAAGTGATAAATATTGGAATCAGTTACATAGTTTTCTTCTAAACTGTTCATGTGAACACGTACTTGTACAATAATTGATGCAAATTTATTGTATTAGCAAGTATTGTGAGAATTTTAACAAACATGACAGGACTTGCTGGCGGTCACAGTAATTAACACTGGGAATCTCAAACTAATCTGCTTCACTATAGCAACAGTGAACACTTGTTACAAGCACGAACGCCTGTGATTGCTAATGAAATTTGACTAGAAAGTACTGTTCTGCGAGGTTTTTTTTTGTCATTGATTACTAAACAGAATGCTCCCATGCGGTATATTATAATTAGAATGGAACTACTTGATATGTTGATTGTAAAACGAAATGGTACAACTCGGCAGTGTTTCTTTGTTTACACTGATTATTTGCTTGCAGGTTTTTCTTTAAGAAAGCATCTGATGAATTCGGTACCGGTGTTGTTCATGAAGAACTTATGGAAGACAGCGGTGTGCTACCTTTGTGGGAAGGAAAAATTATTGGGCGAGTAGAGAAGAAAGAATAATGATAAAAGATTTCATCAGCGCGTGTGCCAGTTAACAGCAGAAGGACTGTTGAACAAGCCAGCATTGCTTATTAGCAGCTCTAGTTTCAACTTCCTTGCTGCACACTCTGTATTAAAATAAGTTTGTATTTATACTAAAATTGCGGGTTTTTCACTATGCTAATATTACTGCCAGTGTAGATAATGTAACTTGTTTCCATGTGAAGCACCTATGCAGTGTTCTCTAACAACAATCATTATATGGTGTATTTTTGTCAGTATTACGTGTTTAGATGAAAGACATTTAAGAGGACGCTGTTACGCACACTCGTCTCTTTTGTACGGGATGTTGTAATGTAGCACAGCATTTTTGTCATTCAGTTCTTTTTGGAGGTGGAAACTCTTTGACATGATGCTGTACTTTCCAGTCAAAGCTGTTGATAGTTTTAAGCCTGAATCTTTCAAGTCATCAGCGCTTGAACAATTACCCAACTCTGATTGTAGAGTTCCCATCTCCAGAGAAAAATTTCAGATACAACAGAATCTTTCAGTTGTCATTTTGCAGCGTAACATATCCACTGTATGATCAGACCTCGCAAGAACTTTTTGAAAGCTGTGCAACGTGTAAAGGTTTTCTAGACGTATTTCGCTCCAGCAGGACGCAATTCATGATGAATTAAAAAGTTTTTAACAAATTAGAATTGCCAAGTTCCAACTTGTTTAAGTTTTTTAACATTTTTAGATAAGACAAGATTGTAATTTCGAGGTTAGCAGATTGTTTGATATTTGTAAAGATCCGCATATTAAACCAAGTTCTTTTCCTCACTTTTCGGATATCTAAAAATGTTATAAAATTCATTAACGGTTTTAATTACCAATCGTGTAATTTTAGTTTTGATAATATTGTAAATAAAGATGTTTCTACTTTTTGATGTCAATGACGCAAGGCAGATCCTTTGGGAAATGACTGGAACTTCGATTAACTTTTAAACAACATGGTTGAACATTTTATTTATTTGCAATTTATTGTGAAAGTTGTATTAAGCACTTCGCTTTTAGTAGCACCTGTATATAGTAAACAACTTTCCAATTGATGTTTATTGCAACCTTTCTTAGTTGTATATTGAAACATTATGTTTTTAAAAATAAAACTTTGTATATTTTTAAACATACGCGAGTTTCTTGTACGTTTTACTGTGGTCCCACTTCTTATGCACCAATCACCCATGTATGTAAACAAAACAACAACAAAATGATTTTTGTGACAGATATCCAACCTTGTCTGGTAGTACGCTCTACAATCTACAACAAATGAGGCTAAAAAGGAAATACGTCGACAATATTGTACAAAATGTCCGGGAAATAGAGTAAAGGTGCCACCGAGGGTAATCTGGCAAGGAGCAGGCATGATCAACCTCATAATTATGGCAATTCCGCAACGAAATTCAATTTGAGGTTACCGCAGTACACATTATTTGAAATGTAATAGTGATGTACTTAAAAGCAGCAGGTGCAACTGACGTCAATATTTTCCTATAAAACCAGATGTTACCTGCATCGATAACGGATGATTCATTTACAGCAATCAGTTGTGTAAATACATTAGGTACCAGGTGATGCAAGGACTTCTGCTATACTTTGAATACAGGAACGCTTCCAGTGTGGAGAAATGCGTCATTTTTCATTCACAGATAGCATACTGAGTACTTTCGGGTTTGTGATCAGTGGCTCCACCAAGTCGGCAAATAATGTATGGTGGCTTTTTTTATATCGTTGCTTTCATAAAAGCAGATGTTAACTGCATATGGTATAATACGTAGACCATCACTAATTTTCTGCAATCAGCTTAATATGCAGTTGTCCAATTAAAAAAATACATGATAACATAGTATCCTGGGACAGCAGGTGATGCAGAAAATGTACAATTATCTCATTGCATAACATTACAGGTGTTGCTTTACTACACCTCACCCTATGATGTCACAACCAAACTAATACAGATGATGAATAAATATGATCTTTCTCTTAAAACCTTCGTACAGGCTAATTTCTAAGTACCCTACCAAAATTTCTTCGTCAAAAAAATCGCCTTACAACTTGTTATCAATAATAAAATGTGCAGAATTGCATCCCACAAAATGTCCAATTCTACCAGCAAATAGTTCACAAATTCAAGAAGTTTCGCTTGTCACTATTATCCTACAGTAGGCACCAATTCTAAGGATTCCAACCAAAAGCCACACTTTCACCACTTATTTGACTAATAGAAAGAAATTGTACATAACTTTTAACAAGCACCTGGTTTTGACTGAATGACGTGGACGTGAAAATCTTGGTACCTGTATTAATATGGCTATAGGGAAATATCCTGGGAAGGCATTTTGTGGTAATTTAGTCGAAAGTCAAATCTAATACTGCCATCTGTTGTGGTAGTGTTTGAACGAGGTAACAAACTAAATTTTATTCGATGAATAATTATTTCATAAATAAAAGCAATATACACGGAAAAGGTATAAAAAATATGTACATTTTCTACATATGAATATAAAAAAAATAATTATCTGGATTAAGATGGGACACCGCATATCTGCACTAGACCAGCAGAATATTACACGCCTTAAAATAAAACTTTTATGGGTCAAGGTAATACTAACACTATGTTTACTATCATGGCACTTAACAACTTGATTGTCAACGAAATAGAGACATTGGAAAATTATTCAAACTTCAATATGTTAATGCTGTAATGACACACTAAATCAGCATTACTAAGAGAAGCCTTCCTAGTTTACACACAAAATCGTGGTTACAAAACAGCAGTGCACACAAGAGTGATGCAACACCATTTATGGAGAAGTCTGTAACTACTTCTAGCTTTGTCTGCAGTTTCAGGGATATATAATCACATAAATATTAACAACACACAATTTAACTCTCAAATTATGCCTCTTTCAGGTCAGATGATTGATTACAGGTAATAATCTGAGAGTAAAATTAAAATAAATAATTCGTGCAATATGATTTTTTCATTCAAATGCTGATTTTATGGGAGTTGACATGGCTGCAAAGGGACTGGTTGAGTAGCGATTTCTAGCATCAATTTCTTCCTGCAACACTACTGCCCTCTGTTGTAGAGACTTGATTTGTGCTCGGAGAGAGGAGATTGTATCTTCTAATTCTTGACGCATAGATGAAGGCATTAAACCTTTCATTTTCTCCTCGTACTGCAGATGCAGCTGGGTCAGCTGAAAAGATACGAGGGCATATATAAGTATTCTGGTAACGAGACAAAAGAAAGGTTACCTAAAATTGAAGATGCATCTCATTTCTTGAGTGACCGTATGTACTTCCAGCATGTAAAAATATATCTGTCAGTGTTAAAGTATGTTGACTACTTTTACACACAATCAGAAGTCAAGTCAACAAAGTCAAAAAATGGCAATACTTTCAACAAAACAATATCATGGTACAATGTAGAGAGCATATCGATTCAATTAAATTAAACCGTTAAAGGAAAAAAGACCCACGATTACCAATTTCGAATTGTACTGTCTTTACCTGAATGTTACCGAATACAACAAATTAAATGTGTAAGATTATTTTTTGTATATTTCATAAGAGAGATACGAGGTGCAAAAGTATTGCAATATTGGGTGAAATGTATTAACACATG
>JAOXYB010093605.1:0-21984 GCA_028565635.1 Phoronis ovalis
AATTTGAAGAACCCGAGCCATCGTCGATACCTACGATGTGTGAAAAGATCAAGGTTCTACATATAATAGTTTTGAAGGTATTTGGTGGAAAGAGTGACAGACAGACAGACACTGAGATTTAGTAGTATAGATATATATACACACACGCATACATATATATACATACAATATACACACAGTACACTATTTACATAAAACATTATTACCAAATATGTCAATAGAATATAGTACCACATTCGTTACATTCGAAAGAGGTGCATGGGTTTTTCGCTGGATGTTATAGCACCAGTATTAAATTGGTCTATCGTAGGCATGTTTTCTTTTTAGCTGTAGACAGACGAGTGTGGAATTGACGCGTCTCATATTTACCGTGTCTGTTGAAACTGCCGCGGTCATTTATTTCATGGCATTTTAGCTTTTTGGCGTGTGAAACTGCACACCTTTTGCTTTTTGCATTTTAAAGATGTACACATCAGAGTTCCAAGAAATGCTGGGTAAAAACAGCATTGTCGTTGCAAAAACAATTCTCAGTTTTGGATTGCCATTTGTCCCTCCTTTCAGGGTCATTCTAAAATATCACCTGGCCTATAACAATATGGTCTTCTAAAACCAATCTGGAATCGTCCAGGCAATTGAATGCTTCACCTTTATAGCTAGAGACGTATACTACGTCTCAGGAACTAACATGCCACCTCATGCAGTCAACCATAGTGAAGGTGAAGCAAGTCAACTTATATTTTGGCCTACAACAATCTGGGTCAAAATTACACCTGACCTGAACGTTGACATGTACTTTTCTCTTTACCAAATAGTAATATGTTATCAGATAAAATCTTAAGCTGTCAGGAACGTGACATCTCGAGAACAAACATGGCTACCAATTGGCCCACTTGGAAATGATTCAAGCCAAAATTATACCAGACCTGTACTTTGACCAGCACTTAATTACTTTGTACCAAATATGAAGCCTATTGGATATAAAAACTGAAGCTGACATTGTAACGTATAATCTTGAGAACTAACATGGCTGCATGCCAGTCCTGTTCTTTGACATGTGCTTACCCTGCACCGAATACGAAGCTAATCAGATAAGAAACAGAAGCAATTACAGAGAGAAAGAATGTAATATACATAACAAAAAAAATTTAAGATTTCAATCGGTATTTGACCCACTTTTCAAGGTCACTCAAAAAGGTCACCTGGCCTAATCTGTCTAGTAAGTTTTGTTTTTCTGGAAATAGGCTCAACTGTACCTAGCCTTACCAAAAACAAACATGACTGCTAATCAGCCATATTGGAAGTAATCTAGGTCAAATTAAATTATACCTGAATCTGATCAGATAATTAACCGAAGCTGTTATAGTGATCGACATACCATCTCGAGAACAAACATGGCTGCCTGTCAGTCATTTTGTAACAATTATGTCAAAAGTAAACCTGACATACCTCTTGGGTAAAACATGACCACTAAGGGTAAATATGGAAAGTAATCCAGGTCGTAATTGTAAGTGACCTGTGCTTTGATCTGTAATTACCCTGTACTGAATATGAAGCTAATTGGGTAAAAACTGAACCTAGTTACCATGAGACAAAAAAAGTTTTTATACATTAATTACAGCTGTGACTGTATGTCCATGCGCTATGTGCGATGGGCATAAAAGATGAAGCAGTTATTGCAAGACAAAGAAAGCATTACGCACAATGAAAAATGTCAAAGGTTTGGATTGGTTTCAGTAAACCCATTTATCAAGGTCACTTAAAAAAGTCACATACCCTATTACAGCCATTGATCTATGGCCTTCTCGAATCTACCTTTGACTCAGCACTTGGGTTTTTCTCAAAATGGGTGCAACCTGACATATAGGAAGTAATGGGGTGGGTAATTTAAATTTCAACTGACCTTATCTTTGACCTGTACGAACATGAAGTTGATAATCCTATCAAACTGAAGCTGTTATTTTGAGTTACATAGTATATTAAAATATTAAAAAATATTAATTATAGCTAGTATAATGAGGAATTTTAACTCTCATTTGTCAATTTGTATATAATACTGTAATATAGCAATTAAAAATGTCTATTTTAGAGGTATGATATGGTACTCACCAGCGGTATTTGTATGCTACAAATCTAGAAAAAAATGGATCCAAAAATAATAGATAAAATATTCATAGATATCCAAAAACGCATGTCATTGGAGCACCTTGGCGTGCACCCATTTGAAGGTAATTTAATTCATATTATGATTTGACTGAGGATTTGATTATAGAATCAAAGACATAAAAACAGTGATTAAATTAAAAAAGCCTTAAATACTGAAACACATTTTTTTTTCGACATCTGATTTAATTTTTTAATTTAAAATAAATATATGTCCACAAGACTGGATTCAGATTAAATGCAATTCTTTTCAGCCTTAGAGGAAGATGAAGACCCAAGGCAAACATGGATCTCACTCATCATAGGCTTCATCAATACTAGGGACACCACTACTGCAATTACAGCACTTCAAAAATTAGAAGACTTGACAAGTCAAGGTTATGATTCAGAAGCAGGATGCACAATCATAATACTAACATATTTGTGTAAATACATGTATATACCCTTCAAGCAAAATTTTGGCAAACTGTCACATTTTTTCTACACTGCATTTTTGCACAGTCATGTAATGTATCAAACACTATTTCAAACCATAATAAACTGCCTAAATAGTTCTTGTAAGCAAAACATAGAACTAGACATTGAAACGTGGGTTGGAAAAAATGAAGAGTATAATTTTCTTTTAGCAAGTCCAGTTGACGTACAACAGCTATTGCGTCCTTTTCAATTCTTCTTGACTAAAAAAGAGTTAGATTATGCTAGCAGAAAATTGTTACATGATACTATAAAGGAAATTTTTAATCCGAACTACCCAGAATTGTTAGACTCAGATTTACACAAGCATGTGTGTAAAGTGCTATCATTATCTGACACCATCTTACAAGGAGAGATTGCTTGTGGTACACATGAAGAGTTTGATGATTTTGCTTGGTTTAAACGTCATTATCCAACTTTAAAACTACAGTATGACACAGTAGTTCATGCCACGCACATAGACTCTGCTTTAAGCATTTTACAGCCCAGTGGGTCAGCAGTTTTTACATATAACTATCCAAAACAATATGTTGGTATCCCCCTCTTCTTTACTTCAGCAAGTCCGAGTAAAGAAAACTGGAAAGAGGCAATACAGGCAGCTGAGCTGCAAACTAACAATGTGTGCCATGAATTTTTCCGAAAACCGGACACATCACGTTATGGAGTGGTACGGTTTCACTTAAACTTGTTTACCTTACTTAAGCTATACCGTGACCAAACTATATACTTCTACAAACTTGGAACTCGAATGTTTAAAAAAGAAATCTGCCACGCCATACTGGTCTCTACAAAAAAGCTAAAGCATCCAAACAAGGTCACTGATGTTATTACCAATGAAACCAGTCAGCTGTGGAACTGTGTTAGCTACGGGTTTAAGGAATTGTTCCAACTATATAGTAATGAGAGATGGGAACAATTGGACATTGTCTTTGCTGCAGATGGTATGAATTGTTTAGAATGCCCTGCTGAATATTTTGAAATTGATTTGGCTGATCATGATTTTTGTGTTCCTAAGAAAAATGGATCCATTGAAAGATGCCCCGACCACAAATGCTATGAAACCGGAAGAAAATATACTGCATTTATTTCTTCATTGCGTTGTAAGTATCCTGATAACCTTCAGCAGTGTGAAATATTGTCACGCTTTTCTTCAAAAGCAAAACATGACTGTATTTGTGAATATCTCTCAGTAATAAAATTACTATTGTGTGACGAAGTAAATTATGTGAACAAAGCAATGCGTGACGATCAAGCAGAAATGGTACGCCAAGCAATTGTTGATCTTAAACAATTCTACGATGCCCACCGAGGACTTTTACAAGGTTTTTTTACAGAAAAGCCACATTTTGCGAAATGGATACTTCAGCTTGATGATGTTAAAGTCATGTTAATACGACATCAGGAGGAAACAACATTTTTTTTGTATTCTGAAACTCTGGCTGAAGAAATATGTGATTGTGAAACTGATTCATTTCATCAGCAGTTTTTCATTTGCAAAATCAATTCTTTAATTAAGGTTTTACAACTATATATACAGTAACTTATAAAAACAAGAAAGAAATGCAAATTTCACTGACAGCTACAAACAATTGAAAGCCACAGGATGGTGTTGAAATAGCTTTAAATTCGTTACATCATGTATCGTGGTGCAGCAGAACTTTTGTTGTGTTTCTTGATGTGTTTTATCTTGTATTTTCTCTGTATAGTCTATATCTTTTGCTTTGATAGAGTTGAGTATAAAATGCATGTAGTCTTATGTATTTGTAAAAACTTTACCGTAAGATTTCCGCAAAGAAATTTAGCCCTATTTTTAGTCAAACGTAGTTAGTAATATTTTTCAGTGGTGGATTTATTTTGGGACAGATGATGGGTATTTTCGAAACATTTTTCATTGAAAAATCACCCATTCAGCAACAAAATTTACATTCAATCCTTCTAGTATGCAATTTTAATGCTGATTCACTAGAAATCTCATGTTCCTTCTTGTTATATTTTCTCATACAAAGCATTGATATACATATTATAAACACATGTCATCTGTTTAATCTATTATTTCTTCTACCTGGAATGTGGTAAAAATTCGAAATTTGACACATTTATGGATACGAGATGGACTACTGTATTGTAATAAAAAAGGAAATATTTTTATTTGTAAGCTCCTTGGATAACAATAACATCTAATTTTAGCAAAAAAAGCACTGACGAATATTTAAAAATATTCACACTATAGGAACATAATTAAATTTTTAGTCATATAGCTTCTTCAACATCTCATGTGAACATAATTGTATCCATGCATTTGTTATTTTTATTCACACTTTGAAGGGAAAATAATTAAAGAAAATTAATTACAAATTTATTGCAAACAAATGTGGAAAAATTCACTTTAGACTTAAATCTGTTTCATCTGTATTATTAGCTAAAATGTAAAATGTTGGTGTTATCATGGCTTTGGCATCATGTTGTTATCACCAAATGTTATCACCAAGTCGGCTACTTTTATTACAGAATTAAGAGGTTCAAATATAAGTTACTTCTTAGAGGTTCCAGAAATTTTATTTTAAAAAGTATATGACTGATACAAACAATATTATATGTACATATTAATTATTAATTTTGTTGTCTGATTAAAAATGATACCATTTGAATGTCAAATAAATTGATGATACCTAAAATACATTATCTGGCAAATATTCTTTATATTGAGTATTTAAATGTTGTTACTTGAATATTAATTGTTTGAAACAAACCTAATTCAAACAAACCTAATTCAAATAAACCAAAAACATTTTTGGAAATGTTTTTAAAATATGCACTTGAAACCTGTGAACAAACATGTATATGGAAACAATATTACTGTACAGTATCTTTTTCTTGTTGAAACTTTTAATTCTTTGACTTCTAAACAATGATTTTTTTTATATTCAGTCTACATTTCCAGTTTTAAAACTGACATAAAAATAATCCAAATTTATTTTATACAATTCACATTTCCAATTTCAAAATTATCCTAAAAATTTTATTCATATACTTTTGCGCAATGCAATGTCCACATTTTTATTTCGTCAAACGGAAAAGTCATGTACGATAGTAAAAATCCACTTACACTTTGGAACTCATTCAAGGGTGTAGCTAGCCTTGTTTTTGCATGCCCCCCCCGAAAATTTTTGAAATTTAGAATGCAAACTTGGCCTTTGAGGAATTTTTGAAGTTATTTTAAGACCTGCATGTCATAAAATTGCTGATTATTTTGGTGTACAAAATTCAGAAAAATATCGGTAAGCACTGCGTCAAGTCATCAAACTTCATTTGACTACAAAATCAATATCCGTTCTGAGCAACCAACGTAGCATCTGTACATAGGCTTCAAAATGTGAATGAAGAAGAAATGCAATGCAAGTAACATTTACAGTAACAAAAATTATTTATGCAACTGTCAGATCCCTAATGGGTGTTTCGTGCTTGTAATGTAGTGGAGCAAATTACGTTCCGTGCTAAAATAGCTGACATACATGTATCGCTCATTTTGGGAAATGCATTTTATGTTAATCAACTAATTATTCTCTCTATCTGGGTAGGGTGCTGCAAGTCTGACTCTCTACACAAACGGCGCTATTTTCACATTTGGATTTCCTTAGATGCCAAACTAAATATAGGACGCTTTTCTGCACCATGCGATGACTTTTTAAAACAGTTTATTACTTTATTTTCTTCATTTTGGATCATATGTATATAACTCTACTAAGATCCTGCGCTAAGAATGTGCATGCACTAGCTAGCTATAATATTCACTGGAATCTTTATTTATTCACGATTTTTTGTACTTTGGATATGGTCATGCCTAACTGAAATAAAGTAGCTATCAGGCGTTCATATAAAAAAGTTTATCTAAAAAATGCTAAAATTATGTGCAGGCCTGGGCCTTTTGGCCTTGCGGTAGCTATGCCCGTCATTCATTAATTATGCAAGGTAAATATAAGACAATGATGCACAAACACCTTCTGATCTAAGCAAACAAAACTCAGATAAAAATAGTGATAATTGTTTAATTAAACCAATTAAACTTATGGGCTATATGATAAATAGTATATAACCAGAGATTATTACAGTGAGGGGTGGGTAATATTTTCAAGTTTTCATTTCAATTAATGGAGATAATGCGCTATTTTAGACTTGCAAAATCCAGGCAAGAGGTGCAATATGTTTTTGAGTTTTTTCACCTTTATAGTTGGGGAAGAGGTGGGTTTTGGACATGTGGGCTGATCCTCCCAGCAAGCAATATTTGGAAGTGACCACCATGCAGCAGGATTATATTATGAGCAACTAGACTGCAATGATAAAAAATGTTTTGAGTCTTATGTGTTAGTCTGGTTAAATTACCAGACATAGGATTAGTGATCACCCCTTATCACAGATTTGAGGATGGCAGACCAACTCATATCCAAAAAGCCTGTCACAATTGATTTCTGTGTAATAGGTAATGATGCCTTCTAGGCAGGGTTTTAGCCAGGAATAGAAAGTTACCAGTCATTTAGTATATTTAAAATTTCTGTGGCAGTCATGTGTCCAAGCGGTGGCCGGAGGCCCAAGCAGGGGGTTCTAAGGGGGAATGTACCCCCTTGTAATGGCCGGGGTCCAGGGCTACCTTACAGGCCCTTGGAAGTCCAGGTATTTTCATCCCCTCTGGTGGCTTCTCTGAGGTCTCCTCTAAACTTTTTCCTCAGTTTTACATGTATTAAAAAGAAGATATTTTGGATGAAAATTTTGTTTAGGACACTAAAATTAAATCTCACAGATTCATTTCTGAGAATAGAGAAAAATGTAGACAGAAGACAATAAGACTTAAGAATTTTTTGAGAACCAACATCCAGACTTATTTTTTATTCTGGTGCCCACCACTAAGAAATTCCAATGAAGATAAGCCCCCACTGCCCACATTTCAAAGAAAAAATGTTTAACAAAGATGTTTGTTTTTAAGCTATTTTAAAAGACAATCGACATATGAACACATATATATTTAAATCACTAATAGGATTCTTTGTTGTTTTCCCTTAACGTATATAAAATAAAGTGTGTAAAAAAATACTCGCATGAGTTGGAACTGGGCCCAAAAAATTCAGATTCCTGGGCAACTTTCTACTAAATATGTGTGGTTCTGACATGTATATGATCATTTTGAAACCTAAATTGATACTTTTTGCTTTGATCTGACAGGTTATTTACTCTATTAGCATATGAAAATATTCTACTAAGCTTGGGGTGTAATAACTATATATAATCTTAAAAATATCTGTCTTCGTACAATAATTTCCAAAATTTCAATATGGAAAATCACAATAAACTTTGTAAAAAAACACCTGGTACAGCTTATCCAAAAAGTGCATCAGAAAATCATCGAGAACTGAAAAAAAACAAAAACTAAAAGGCTCATATTCTTTCTGCAATAAATGTGATCTACCATTAGTAGTCCCTTGGATACAGCCATGTTTTATCCAAACACCTAGTTATACCAGTTGTATGTACATTTGTATGCAACAATATACTACAGGACAGGCACGACAGTTTATCATGCATTTATTTTACTGAAATATAATTTGGATAATCAGTCAAAAGCTCGTGAAAGGTACGTGAATGCCTTAGTATAAATGCTATCATAGAAAATGTTACTGCCTGTTTCTTAGTTTATTTTAAGCGTCAGCCATATAAATTCTCATATAAAATCTCAGTCATTACTGAATCAGTCCTAGTTGGCAATTCCCTTAAAGTAACCCCTGAAATTACAAATATACATTGTATATTTAAAAACACATGTTAGGGAATTGTGCCGCTGAGGCTTAAAACAGGATAGCTGATGTTTGTTTAATCTGTCAGTTTTGTACCAACCACCCATCAAATGGATTTATTTGAAATTATATTTGTGCCATCAATAATATTAACTAACATACTAACAATACCTATCATCAACAATTTTTTTTCTACCCCATTCTCCCTGTGCAGCCAAAATTATGATTGTCAATTGAAAATTATAACCCGTCATTTGACAGACGGGTCACTGTCTACAAGCCTGCTTCTAGGTTATGTCATAGTGTATACATTATTTACCTCAATCTGTTAATGAAACAGTTTTCATGACTCCCTGGTAATTCATATGTTTACAAAAAATGTCACTTACAGAAGTTATGGAATAAGATGCAAATGTTTTAAAAGATTCAGGGTGAAAGAGATAAGTCACATGTATTTTTTTTAGAACTATATTATGTACGAAAAGTGAGAACCAGATTCAGATTCAAAACCAGATTATTTCTTTTCTCATTTCCGGTTTTAAGATACATTGTAACTCGTTTTATCTGCCAATTTTCAAAATATTTCAAACCATTTTTCTAAATATATTCATGAATTTTTAGTAGAAAGTGACATTAGTTATAAAAGCTTCATCTTCATATATACCTGCAATACTCATATAAAAACAAAAAAAATTGTTGCTAAGCAACTAAATTTTCACCAATAGCGATCGAAATGTGAGGCCGCAATGCTCGAACTTAGTTTATTTTAGATTTGGTTCTGAATCTGGTTCTGGGGATAAAAAAGTTGTGTCCTCAAAAAGTTCAAAGTCATATTTTTATAAAAGTCACTGATGTTAACAGATTCCATGAAAAAGTATTTCTTTGCTCATTTCCGGTTTTATGATAACCTGCTTTATCTGCCAATTCTAAAAAACTAACAATTTACCTAAAAATATATAATATGACAAAATTATATAAGAACTTACATATACAAACATTAATAAATGCATTTAATATCTATAATTCAAAATTAAGAAAAATTACCTAAAATTACAACAAAAATATCACAATTATGTAGAGTCAAAATTGTATAAGAATAGAAAATCTAAATTATTATACTAATCAAAATAAATTACATGATTTTATATACTGAAGAATTTAGAAAAGCAAAACTTAATACAACTAATAAAAAAAATTAATATCTAATATTCAAAATTAAGAAAAATTACCTAAAAATACATAAAATGACCTAAAATTATATAAAAATATTACATGTAAACTCAAAATTAAAACTGACACAAAACTGCAAAAGAACAGAAAATTTAGATTCACATATCAAAATATCATGAAATGACAGAATATAGAAAAAGAAACACACATTATGAACCATATGGTTTTAGAAAATAAAAATGCTTTTAGAGATGTTTTAAAAAAATCTATGAACTGATTATCATGTATGCATATTTGCTGGGATTGAGCAGGATCCCTAACAGAGATGGAACTATGAGCATAGGACGAGTCAGATCTATGAATTTTCAAAGTAACAGATTGGGAAGAACGAATATTTCTATTTGTTTCTTAATTGACATGTAATGAAATCACTTAGATATTAAGGATAAAAATCATGCACTAGTTTAAAAACCAGAATAATCCTCTTTTTGTATCTTTCGATGAAAGACACGGGAAATTTAGTTGATGTAGGTAAACATTCACCTGTGAGTCACATGATCTTTTAGTTAAACAGGCAGTGTCATGCTTTAATTAGCAAAGGTCATAAAAACCTGCCTTAAGTAATTGGCGTAGGTAAATATTGTATCTTATCTGTACTTTGACATTAACTTGCCCTTTTAATACCAAAATAATGTGAAGCTGTTTGCATAATGACTGAGGTGTTAAATGCGCTGTACTATCGAGAACAAACATTGCCTTCAGTTGTCATCATATGATCTAGGTCAAAATTATAATTAACCTGTACTTTACATTGTGTCAACTTTAAAGTGATCAGATAAATCCTACAGCAGTTACTGCGAGACAATTAAAGAAAGTTAGGCACAATGCAAAGTTAGGCACAAAGTACTTTTCTAGGCCATTTTATATATATCCTACTTAACATAATACACCCATCATCAGTAGCCTTCATGAATCTACTTTAGAACTATTCAGTCAATGCTTCCTGACTTTTTTGAAACTGGCTAAAGTAATGCGCCCTCTTGGAACTAACATGGCAGCTAGCTACTAAAAATGAAACTATCCAAAAGTGCCATGTTTAACTGATTTTATTACTAACATACACTCCACAATAAATGACACAATGCTACTAGTATATAAATGTACAATAAGAGATGAAGTATGAGACTGAAAAACTTTCAAGCAGAAGAATAGTTAACAAAAAAAAATAATTTAGATTTTTTTTTATTAAATCAGTGACCAGACACATTTTTAAAAATTATGTTCTATTAATGTTAATAGATACTAGGTAACTTTCAAAACGGTAAGTCTGCACAGGATCTTTGGAGAAGAAAAGAGGATATCCTCAGATTGGATACAGGTCATAAATGGGCATGTCTGATTTCTGGCCAATATCTCAGAAATGACATGGTTGTGGATATATCAAATATAATCGGTTTAAAGAGCCAAATAATAACACTGCCGACATGATGAAAATTTGTGTCTAGGTTTTTGCTCCAGATGGCAGCTGAAATTGTGTACTATAACACCACAGAGCAGGGAAGTATACAATTATGGATGAGACATACAGCAGCATTAAAATTTAATCTATTTTTAATCTATGGTAAAATGCATTTTGTAATTTTCAGCATGTTCTATAGTATTAGGTACAATTAACTTTCAAGATACAATTCACACAGCAACATGGGTTTCAATTACTAGTCCAGACTTCCTTTTAAAAGTCTTGACACTATAATCAAATTGCAGCTTAAACTAATAGGCATAACAATGGACTAAGCAGGCAGGGAGGGTCAATTACACATTCTGTCCTGCCAGAGTTTATTTATAGTCTGCTAAAAAGAGAAAAGCAAGCTCCCCAGCGATACCTATATTCAGAATGAGTCATCTTGATAGAATATAAGTGGTAGGTGATGATGGATCACACAGAGGAAAGGGTTATCTCATTTGGCAATAGTTTAATGATGTAATTATTTCGCTCTAGTTAAACTGAAGGAATATAATATATTATAACAAAAATTAACTACAATTTAGCCCAGATTTAGTTGAAAAGGTACAGAACACTAACCAATGGATTTATTCAGACTGGTTGAAACATACCTCTAAATTTTCCTGGTTTCCCATGATGTAACTTCTTTGTCTGATCTTTTCTAAGATAAACAAGCGACAACTGACCAACAAGCATCAAAACTGAAACTATAGTATTCTGAGTCTGTACTGCCTGAAAGAGAATAAAATTTACAGCATGATTAATTTTACGATTTTTGACAGCTATAATGATAAGATTCATACTTTTAATGAAAGCTAGAAATTATTCCTAAAAAGCAAAAAATATTACTCATAAATGCTACTCAAATGTGAATTGGATTTAATTGGTACATCACCTAGAACCATAGGAAAATATACCAAACAGAAAGTGACACTTGGTAAACAAGGCTAGGATATGAGAATCATCATAGTAATTAAGCTGCTTAAATTAACCATTTGGGCCAAAGTAATTGCATATTATGAATCTGAATCGTATCTGTTTTAGAAATACAGTTTCATTTAATAAAACAAGATTCCTTTCTTGAAATTAATGTCAACAGTTCAAACAATACAGTTATCCCTATTACAAACCTCAAGTTCATGAATACAGCTGGAATGGATTTATTTATTATAACAAAATAAACTCATATTTTGTTTTCATAGTATATGTGTAGTAATCAAATTTATATCATTGTTCATCACATTAAATATGCAAAAAAATGTTAATTTTTGGTTTCATTGCCTTCTAAGTACAACTATTTGTAACATTTGTAAATTCACTTTTGAATAAACTAATCAGTGCTGTGTCGTTCTGGTAAGCGGCGCAACCTGACGTGCCCTCTTGGGAACAAACATGGCCACCAGTCAGCCATCTTGGAAGTGACCTGGGTCAAAATTACAAATGACCTCAGGAACAAACATGGCTGCCATGCAGTCAGCCATTTTGGAAGTTAGTTGAGTCAAAATTATACCTGCCATGCACTTTGACATATACTGCCTGTATCAAATAAGAAGCTGATAACATAAAAATTGTAGTTGTTATTGCGACATACAGTTTACAGAACAAACATGGCCATCAGTCTGCCATATTAGAAGTAATCTGGATCAAAATTATACCTGATTTGCACTTTGACCTGTACTTACACTGTATCAAATATGACTGGATAAAAACTGAAGGAATACCTGAAACGCAAAGAAAGTGTTATACACAATGAAATAAGTTGGATTCAGATTGGCATTTGACCCAGTTTTCAAGGTCATTCTAAAATGTCACCAAGCCTGTTATGCCCACAAACGTATGGCCTTTGTGAATCCACCTTCGAATCATCTAGTTAACGCTTTGTCTTTATAGTATGTGACACAACGTAACATGCCTTCTCTGGAACAAGCATGGCCACAAGTCAGCCATCTTGGAAGTTATCTGGATCAAGAATTTACTAGACCTGTATATAGACCTGTATTTCCCTGTATCAAATACAAAGCTGATCGGATAAAAACTTAAGTAGTTATTGCAACACAAACAGTGTTACGCTCAACGAAAAATGTTGCAGATTAAAATTGCCATTTGACACACTTCTCAAGGTCATTCTAACAGGCCAACTAACCTATTATGCCCTTTGTGAATCCACCTTCGAATCATCCAGTCGATGCTGCATCTTTCCCGCAACTCATGCAAAGTATTGTGCCCTCTCGGGAGCAAATATGGCCACCAGTCGGCTATATTGGAAATTTACCATACCTGTATATTGACCTGTATTTTCCCTGTATCAAATATGAAGCTGATCACATAAAAACTGAAGCAGCTGTTGCAAGACCAAGTAAGTGTTATGCACAAAGAATGTCGAAGATTCGGATTGTCATTTGACCCACTTCTCATGGTCACTTTAAATGTCACCTAGCCTTTTATGCCCATCAAGCTATGGCCTTCATGTATTTACCTTCGAATCATCTGGTTAATGCTTTGTCTTCATGGTATGTGGCGCAATTTATCGTGCCCTCTCGGGAACAAACGTGGCCATGCACCAGTCGACCATCTTGAAAGTGATGCAAGTCAAAAATTTACCAGACCTGTCCTTTGACCTGTATTTTCCCTGGATCAAATATGATGCTGATTCGATAAATACTCAAGTAGTTATTGCGAGACAAAGGAAGTGTTATGCACAACAAAAAATGACAAAGATTCAGATCCGTGTTTGACCCTATTTCCAAGGGCCTTCTTTGAAACATCCAGTTAATGTTTTGTCTTTCTCACAACTCACGCAAAGTTATGTGCCCTCTCAGGAACAAACACGGCCATCAGTCGGCCATATTGGAAGTAATCCAGGTTACATTTATATCCGGCTTCCGGCACTTTGAACTATACTTACCTTGTATTAAATATGAACCTGGTAAAATAAAAACTGAAGCTGTTATTGCGACGTACAATTTCAAGAACAAACATGGCTATCAGTCGGCCATATTGGAATTGACCTTGGTCAAAATTATACCTACCTGCACTTTGTACCAAATATAAAGCTGATCAGATAAAATCTGAACCACTTATTGCAAGACGAAGAAACTTTTACACACAAGAGAAATGTCCATGACTAAAATTGCCATTTGACCCACTTTTCAAGGTCATTCTAATATGTCATCTAGCCTATTATTCCCACCAGCTTATGGCCTTCGAATCGTCCAGTTGATGTCTTCCTTCTTTCCTGCAACTCACACAAAGTAACATACCCTCTTGGGAAGCAAAAATGGTCGCCAGTCAGCAATATTGGAAGTAATCACTATCAAAATTATGACATTCAACATTTATTTACCCTGTACTCAATAACAAGCTGATCGGGTAAAAATTAAAGCTGTTATCAAAAGAAAAAGGAAGTGTTGTGGACGACAACGACGCATAGCCTACGACTATATGCCCATGCACCATGTGCGATGGGCATAATAAATTACAAAATATAAGCAAGCTCTGAAACTCAGGGTGTAGATGCCCAACTGTTATAATTTATATTTACAATTAAGAAGAATAAATTTATTACATTGATGATAGCTTTACATTTATTCTACCAAAATAAACACCTTACCATCCTTGAGTAGAAGCCCAATTTCAGAGATCTTTATTTAACAAATTTCTAAGAGCTTTATTTATCAAAATACAAACACTTCCTCAAATACAAGTACCTATGAATTCTTGCAAATAATGACCCATACTGATTTATCTATGGAAAAACCCATGAAATGTATTATTCTGCCAAACTGTAAAAACATACAAGCCTCCTCATAAACATAACCTCAACTTTAATTAAAGTTCCTTATTAATCCAAGAGAACATCAAAATATGCAATATAACTGTACCATATAAACCTTAACATAATACCTTTAAAATTAATTTTTATCCACAAAGAAAAGCAGCCTGACATTATATTCTCCAAAAAAAACATCTTACAATTTCTTGAGTAGAATCCATGGCAGAATCCCAATTTTACAGATCTTTATTTAACAAAATATAAGCAGTTCCTCATTTATGAGGATCTAAGCATAAAACTTACCTCAAAAAGATATCCAAATGTTAGATTCCATGTAATTCCAGACAATTACTATAGTTCAAGGTTTAAAATATTGTATTCCTTCATATTGAGACTTATCCTTTAACTGACAAGCTAATTTAACTTAACTTTTATAGAGAATGCTCAAAATGCTGAGTCGACACTTGTGACTCATCAAATTATTAGCAAATTCTTTTAAATAAGACACTTATAAATACAAACTATAAATAAAGAGATTTCACAACAGGTTGAAATAAGATTCTACAAATCTTAACAACAATTACTGACACATATCATACAAATACTTATTTTGCATTGTCTAGCCGTGGACATTCCAGGCGCGATACACTTCAAAAGATTTACGTAAATTGATGTATACTTTTAAACCTTATATACCTTAAACTAAATATCGACGTTCATTACACACACTCACAATATTTACGAATAAAAAACAATGCTAACATTAATGAAATAATGATACTTTTATCAAAATATCGTTAATGGCCTATTTCTTCTAAAATGCAAGTCACAATTTAAAAATCACATTACTGTTATTTACTTTTTGATTTTATCTTCTTATTTCCCATAGTTTCTTACTCCTTGAACAATTATTATTAGCTACAAAAGCAAAAAATTCTTTGTTTATATAACCACGCCAAGGGCTGTAACAAAGCTACATATCCTATAAGGATAAGCCGCAAAAAATCATACAAGTCAGTTTAACTATACGAATCATATAGTCAATAAATGTAGTAGATGCGGTTCACTCGTTATCTTGCAGCTCTATGGAAAATAGCTAGCTATAATAGTGGGTTTTGCAGTAGTTATCTATCCCACTGCTGCTGATAAGTTTCATCATTATGAGTTGCACTGATATATTTTTTGTATATTTTAAAAGATTTTAAGGTTTAATTCTGTAATATCTATCACTATAGGCAGCGCCTAATTGCCTATATGGTATTGCAATTTTCCCATCCACTTCTATGGTAATTTCTAGTAACTTAAATCATTATAAAAATTTCCCAAACATTGCGCGAAGAAAACGACCTGTAAGAAACTGCTTATTATTATGTATCCTACTTCTAGTAAATTTTTGTTTAGGCAAGACCACCAATTTTTTCCTATTCCACTTTGTTGACTACCCATAGCTTTGCCCAGCTAGCTCAAAATAGTTCTATCAAATTTTGCTACACTTTACTTTAAAAACACAATAGTACGTACTTTCAATTTCTTGCACAATGATTCGCTTTCAAACAAAAACAACCACAAAAAGGAGGAAAAAAGAACAGCATAAATTTAACATGTTTGCCTTTCTTTCAGCATAGCCTGTACGTTATATCATGCGTGACCTTATGTCTTATGGGGCTTTTCGGCTATGTGTCCATTGCCTAAAATGATCATATATTGATTATCCATCACTGTGCCAATTTTAGTGCTTTACCAAGTCTGATTTTTTAACAAATTCACTGGACATACGAGGAAACTAAAATGGTAAAAGCCGTCATTTAAAATTACAAATGTTAGCTTGTTAAATGAAAGAAAATCTACTTTAAAACAACATGTAGACTGATATCAGTCATTAGAAACATCAACTGGATTTTATAATTAATTGTACAGGTAATACTAATGCACAATAAACTGAGCAGTTTCTACAGTATTTTAATATAAACCTGTTGCTAGCGTTTAAGAATACACTAACATGTTTTGGTGTATATTTATGTGTAATATGTCTCTGCATTTATAGCTTAGAGCCAATTTTTTTTTTCATTTAAATTCCAAACAAATTAAGTAAGCTAGACAAGTTAATTGTTTTATTGTTTAAATTTAAAGAAAAACAAGCTTTTTGGGGATCATCTCAAAAGTTATCGCAATGACTGCAAACACAGTGTTTCGTATAGGGTGCAGAGGGGTTAAAATCACCCTACGTTTATGGTTTAGTGAAATGAAAAAATCATGCCTAGTATATATACAATACGACACCCCCTTTGGAACAGAAACCATTTTTTCTTTTGTTTACGGCACTTATTCTGGGCATATTGTTACAATAAGAGTGGAAATGCATTATATTTTTTTTTTTTGCTTGTCACATTTTTTCTGGCAGCGCGGAGATGTTTCAGCGACCTTTTTCGATTACTGAACTGATATTTTTCTCTTGCACCTGCCTTTTGACGGCCCTGATTTCGCTCTTGAAATTGGTTGTCAGTTTTTACACCTGCGTGACGCCCACATCTCACTAACCCCCATACGTTTAACCAAGGGGGGTGGGGGGGGTAATTCTTATATGAAACACTATACGTTTGCCGTCATTGCGATAACTTTTGAGATGATCCCTTAGTCACTTTGTTGAATTATAAGATATTTATTTCAATTATCTATAATAATAGAACAGACTAATGTTAGCCTAAACAACATGGTGATTATTATGATAAAAACTGTCTAGTTTCTTCACCTTAAAGCACCAAGTACCTTAATGCCCCTTCGAAACAGTTTGAGTTGTACCGTCTGCATTTAAAAATTATGCTTTATGTATTTAAGTGCCATGTTACCAAACAAAATAAACTAGTCTGTTTTCTATATTCCTTACTGTTTTTGTAGTGTAAAACAATAATATGCCTTTTTATTTTCTATATTTGTTATTGTCTTATCACTAAGAACACAAGATGGTTTAATTTCCTACAGGGGTATAATTTAATATCTGTATTATATAGTATAAGTATTATAATACCCTCTGTTTTCTGTATTCTTATGACTAAAATATCATAAAATTTCCAACAGGGGTATAACTTTACTATTAGTTCATTCACACCTAGAATATACTTGAGCAAGATACATATACAGCCAAAGTAAAAAATTATTGTAATAAAATTATCCTAACAAAACATGATATCTGAACATATCTCATCATACAAACTTGCAATGTGTTTGGATTTAATATTTAATGGGTAGACTTGCTCGCGTCAACAGGTATTTAAAAAAAAATGCCTCAATATCTTTTAATTAATAAGATGTGATTCTTTATAAGATGTGTCTATATTACCAGTAATTTCCCCGCTAAAATTCTGTCTTTTTTACTGGACTATTGACTATCCAATACATGTGGGTACTCTATGCATGGCCAACCACATTCTGAATGGGGATATGCGGTAAGGAGGTAAATTAATAAAGAAAGCATTTTTTCTCTTTTTTCACTAGAACATTGTTTTATTTGCAACAGAAGTACATCGCAGTAATCAAAATAATAAAAAAATATAACTAATGATAAAAAAAGAAATTCCAGAAGGACTTGAGCAAGTCTAGTATTTGTGTCAGGATTCCATTTGTGAGCATTGATGTTTTCTTGCTATAATTGTTTACTAATATTGCAAAGTGAGGACTATTCTCCACAGCTGGACTAGGTATAAGTGGTGTCGTTATACAGCAGTATGCATAAAAAACCCTCCGGTCCAGAAGACTCGATCCTCACTAGGTTAGGAGCAATGTCATCAGATTGATGTAGAACTCTTCTGGAAGAGTTTACTAGAAAGGCCTTCTGAAGGGTCTAGTTCTTAGCAGACTTTACTCGATCATTACAGCTGGTACTATTTAAGAATCCTGAGCTCTATGTATATCTGCACCCTTGTAGGATAATTAGTTTGTTAATTTTACTTAAGTTTTATCATACTGCTTTATTAAATATTAAGTGTTAAAATAAATTATAATAAAAGCACACAACACAGGTTTCTCTAATTAGTAATCTGATTATACATGTGCAGCTGTCAGTGCTATATTTGCCTTGGCCATTTTTGTTTTGTGCAAAAGCACTATATCCACGCAGAGATAAACTTTTGAACTTAATGCTGATATCAAATTGACGTCATTTGACACAAAATCGAGTACGCAAGCAGAAATAAACTTTTGAACTCAATGCTGATATCAAATTGATGTCATTTGACACAAAATCGAGTAGATCTCGAACAACATAAAAGTACACACGATCCCATTTCTAATCTCAGTTGCAGATAAACTACCCTACACATATATAACAGAAGCATCATAACGTGTCTGTCATCTAGTTCGACTTGAGCATAGAAGACATCTGTTCAAACGATTTTGTATATAATACAAATGAGATTCAGATGCCTACTGAACAACAGAACACAGGTAAACTACAATTATAATACAAACAGCATAGCCTGAAGGCCAGGATCCAGATGAAAATATCTATAACACTCTCAGCTATTTCTTGCAGAACTACTTTTTGTAAAAATGTTATTCATGTAACCTATATAAAAAGATACAAGTATAAATACAAGTATTGAAGATTTTTTGAAATTAATTTTTCTAAATATGCACTTTTCCTAACCACACCGAATTATTACAGTTAACTTTATAAGCCGGGTTTGTAGCTTACCGTTCATATTGTATTTATATATAATGAATAACGTATACCAGAGGGTCAACTGTTTCATATTGTCCCAACAGTCATCGTTACTGTTTAATTATTTACTTATATCGTATAGTACATACCAACTTATTTAATTATACTTTTAGATACATATTCTGTACATATTTACGTAGTTTAAATTAGTTTCTATTTATATTTTACGTATACGAAACTGTGATAACACAAGACAACAATATATTAATTACTTTGTGATAACTAAAGCTATACTGATTTTTAATTATAGAGAAGAAAGCATATCCCACTGGACCAGCTATGCATGATATGACTCTATAGCCTGTGTAGAATACCTAAAAGAAGCCCACAATAGTTTTTCGTAGTTGAGTCAAAACAACTTCTGCTCCCCAGATGATAGTCAGCATCTCATTTTGCTACTCGGGACTCTTTAAATGTGAAAAACGCAATAAACAGAATTAATTATTTATAAAAATTGAACAAAAATTGAGATCAATTCTGTGTGTGAACATCTATAGTCATAATGGCGAATGTTAAATTATCACTGTTAATGCTTGAAAATAAAAATGATTTCAAACTACCATCTTTCTCCTTTTAAAAATGGATGAAAATGAAGCCTCTTTACAGTGCGAAAACATGCTAGATACGTTATCTATGTATCCGTATTTAATACCGTACGCGCATAAATGGAGAATTTGTGATACGGTTAACGCTCCACATTTTTCTATCAAGTACCCCCTATGGTTATAAAATTAATAGACTGAGATAAATTCAAGGATAATTTATGATTTCAAGAAAAAGTAATAAAAACAATCCAGCAAGTTTTAGTTTTTAAACACTTTTAAAAGTTTTACATATAACTATATAGATTTTATGCCTTTGTTATTTATTTGATTTACTTTGAAGACAGAATTTACTTGGTGAAGTAAACAATACTGTGTCAGTGCTTATCTCGAATATAATGAACCATATGTTCTAATAAAACCTTTCCTAAACCTTAAAGCATTTCCAAAATGTATTGTGACCTGGGCGATCCAGGCCAAAAAAGCATGTAAAATATATTTGAAGCCTGCTATACTCTCAGAATTAAATTATGCAGTAATTTTATAACTTTAGCCAAAAAAAAAAATTGTAAAAGGCATTATACACCTATAAAAATCTAATAACAAATCTCCAAATTGGAACTAGTATATTAATTGCTGAATATATGTCCTTGTTCAAGACTCATGCATGGGATAAATATTGAGTGGATTTTGTAGTAGCCAGTTTATCATTATATATAATTAGCCAAAAAGCTATAATCAATGCCGGTATAAAATTAAATTCTGTCCTGTTTGTCCTTGTTACATGTATATGTACAGATCATTGGCTGATTTATCAGTAAATTGTTAATTTATATCTTCTTTATTTACCAACAAAATATAAAAATTAGGCCAGAGTAATAATAAATTTGAAACTATTTGTTGCACTAATAAAATATACCTAATAAAAAACCTTTAATGATATTTGGAGTATTAAACACTTACTTCCAGCTATTTATACAACTAAGGGTTGCACAATAAAACAAAATTAAACACACAGAAATGCTACGACGACTTTTCAAAGTTTAATTTCCTTTAATTTGAATAAAACACCAAAAATGAGCAACACTCATCAAAATATTTATTATCACTTTCTACCATGGAATTACTATTTCAGTAGATAAAACAAGGTGACCAGCATGATTTGCATACTTGGAATAAAGCCAGTATTTTAAACATTATATACCTGAAAAGGTGCATAACTCCCATGCAAACCACAACAAACTCTTTAAAAAGTTTATGGGTGTGACACATTTAAGACACATATCCTAAAGAAAATGATAAGATATTATCACAAATTCTGTATGTGTTCAGTGTTCAATTTTCATAAAACATGAAAAGCACTCTGAATTAAATTATTTCTTTCATATAGTAAATGAAAAATTTATACAAACACATTTGTGTGGGAACTGTGTGAGCTAATCGTACTGTAATCTTATCGATTCTGAATCTAAAAGCCAAAATCATCACTCATGTTATCTCATTTCAATTTTTAGTTGTCTAATTCCTTCATGTTCCAATATGCTTCATTGTCCAGTCACAAATATAATAAAAATTATTTTTTAATAAATGTAAGACCAGGGATATTGGTGAGGGAAAGAGGCTTTTCTATGTAGCATTAATGGTGAACATTCTATTTAGAAAATAGAATTATAAAAAGTGCTAAAAGATATATTGTGCCACACACCCCTACCCGAATTTCCTGAAGTACGCCACTGGGATAAATCACGTATATGACTTGTATAATTTTATATAAATGCATTTGAATAAGGCCCTAAGAGTATATAAGACAAGCTCATCCATGCCTAACATTTCGTTATAATATTGGTATGAAAGACTTCAAT
>JAOXYB010093716.1:0-21983 GCA_028565635.1 Phoronis ovalis
AAGATACCATCAGCCATACTTATTGAAGATTTAGTAGAAACCATCATCCTTATTTATCGAGTGATGGGATTCGCATCCAGCTTTCTTTGAAAGTGTCATAAAGCTTGCGACCTGTTGGAATCACTCGGCAGTTATCAACCAGTTACAGACCAGGTGATCGATTTTAAGTTACAGTTTACCATCAGATATTTATACAAAGACAAGTTCAACTCAAGCTTTGCCAAGGCCACAGCAAGCAAAGTAGAAACCATATGGAAGAAATTCACTATGATTCCCACAGACTGAAGGTCGGTAGAGCTAATTATCAGGTTTTCATGGAAATCCTAATGATCTACAATCTCGACTTGGTCATGGATGGCAGCTCATTTATGGAAGCTGTCAGAAAATTGGTTACAAGAAAGCTGGTCTACCAGAAAGGCTATGCAATATAATTAAGGAATCAAGAGCTTCAACCCCTGTATACAGAAGAGACAGACTCAGATTTTTCAAGTGAACCGGACTCGACTTTGATAACTACTGACAGTACTCTGTACTTCCAATGTAGTGATGTGAAAGTATGATACTGAAGCCCAACCATATGTGTCTAACATTGGAGTAATTTATAAGACTGTTTCGGAGATGTGTCCAGTACAAGACGTGCAATACTGTTGGCCATATTGATAATTGAAAGTGTATTTTTAAAGTATGGATGTCACTTGAAATCACTTGGTAACTGCTATAACTTCACATTACACTCTAGGAATATGTTTCAATCCTATTAAATGGATTTGCCATACACACATGCATATGGTTTAGTCACCAAAAGAACATTTCTACGAAAATTGAAAGCTGAAATAATTACATTTTGATATTCTGGTGATCAATATAATGCACGACAGCCATTTTGAAATTACAATCCGATATCTACTTCTGGATGCTGTAGTTATGGTGACTTTGGTGGGCCAATCAGTGAGTTTACAGTGGCAAATATGTGGATTTTAGTGGCTAGAATAGTGCTACAAGAAATGGCTGCTGAAACCAAATACCTGAGTGGGTGATATGCATTAAATCAATAAATTCTTTAAAGATAAATTTGGCAAGTACTCTGATGTATATGAGGGAAAAGGAAAGACAATTGGACAATTGGTCAATTCAGTAGGCTATTGCCTAACTGGTCCAATTAACATACAGTGGTTTGCAAATACATATACCGTACAAGTATGAAATTAAAGAGTATTATTGGCAAGTTAATAAATAATCAACCATGACAAACTAAAGAAACAAACCTGGTATGAATCTGAAGATTCATCTCACATAATGGTGCAGTTGTTGATTCGGTCGCTTGTAGGTAACCATAAACCTACTAGCGCTGATCAACATTAGAGCAAGTCCACATACAGTGTTAACTGCTAAAATTTATTTGACAATACTTAGTTAAGACAGTAAATAAACACAATGATTCAGAAAAAAATTAAATACATATTTTATCAGGATAATTCTATATTAATTACTTGACTTACCTGGACTATAAGCGATATGTGTGCTCCTATCATCGAGTTTATCAATGATTTGCTGCTGTCCTCTAAGAATGTCCGTCGAAGCTAGATTAATGTTTTTGGCCGTATTCTCTTGACCAGTAATCATCTGAAGTTCCAGTTCATCAAGTATTTTTTCTTGTGTACTTTCAACACGATTTAGCTGACTGATAATATCTTGGTCACTCTTTTGCCATAAGATTAACTGATATAGCACATCATTATGTTTTGCTTCCATTGCTGAGTCAATACTTTTAGATTTTAAATTATTCAACTCTTCTTGAAGTTGGCTACTTATGTTACTTCCCATACACTTTGTTATGCCGATTAAAGCTCCTTCAATTCTAGGCCAGAGATCATCAAATGTTACTTGATCCATTGTTGAACTACTTGCATGGGCTAGTACTTTATTTCTGTAGAACTTTATTCGAGCAAGGTCAGCCTCAAAAGAAACATCTGTATCTGGAGGTAAAGCATCCCACCCTGTTGTTGGACGGTTGTAATTACAAATATTTCGAATTAAACAGAACAACAAAGTTATATCAAAATCTTTAGAATTAGGTTGTCCACTAGGTGGATAGAGCTTGTCCCATTGATCCGAATTCAGTACCTTTCTGCTGCCTTTACGTGGTTTGTACAAGTCCAAAAGAGTTTGTTTGCAATTACTTAAATCAAGAGCTAATTGTCGTGGAGGAAATTTACCATCAAAAACCATTCGTAACACATTCTTACCAGCTTCTCCCAGCAACTGGGTAATTTTACAGAAATTTGGATCTATTTGCTTACAGAATGCCATCATGTAGATATCTATAAATAGAAGAACAATATATAATATTAACTTTTAATAATATATATTTAAAAGTTAACGTTTCATAATTTTGAAAGTAAATTTAATTAAATATAATTTTAAGACTTCAGTTCTTCAAAATTGCATAAGTCCTGTTATATATAATCTTTCTACACGAGCTACAAAGGCATCGACACAAAAGTGCGTAAAATAAAGCAATTATAAGAGTGATATATATTATATAAATCTTAAACATATAGGCCGAGGCATGTCGGCCAATGAACACACTACCTACACTAGGCTCAGAGATAATGATATGTGAAATATTTGTAGTTTTACACAAAAATAAGTCTTCGGAACGTCAGAGAGAAAGAAAGATGTGTTGCCATAAAGCAAATTGAAAATTAATTATGTACTTGTACCAAGTAGGCCAGTTAGTAGCATTAGATGTGGTACTGTTAGCGACTGAGCATACTTATTATAGCAAGACAGTAGAAGTTCCTGTTCCTACTACCTTTTTCTGCTCCTAGCAAAAGGTGGAATATTAAAACTATGTGAGACCTTTGGCTTTACATTTATTTAATAGCAAACTGAAAATGAATTAACACCGTGAAATACCTATTCCTGGTTAATGGTAACTATTCAGACTGTGACTTCTTGATAAATAAATATTGAAATATTTTCTCTGATCTGAAATTAAATTCCAAGTAATATAAAGTATGAAACTTAGGGTTTTTGCACAGCGGTGTTGAGAAAAAATAGTTCCTTTCTCATGCGGGAATTATCAAACTTTGACGAATAAAATAGTGCTTGTAAGGCAAAC
The DNA here is from genome assembly GCA_028565635.1 of Phoronis ovalis. Lineage (NCBI taxonomy): Eukaryota > Metazoa > Phoronida > Phoronidae > Phoronis > Phoronis ovalis. Next base: position 3,125 of record JAOXYB010093716.1, read on the forward strand.
ATATTTTGTTTACATTATTAGAACTGATTTACTTAGATAAATCTGTATACAGTTAAACTAATACAAATATGCTAAAATGCTTATAAACCTATTAATTTCTAAAAGTGGTATTTTCTTTGGCCAAATATACATAACAACCTACACGGCACTTCAGATACCGCGCATTTTCATTTTTGTGGGTTAACTTGAACAAAATATATAATCTGCTACTGATAAACTGAGCTCATTAAAAATTCAGAAACGGGATATAGTGGTTGTTATGGAATGTTGACTTCACCCTGGTGCGCAATAGTGCGTCGACTTCATCAATCAAAAAAAGACACTGTTCGACTGGATAATAGGAAGGTTTATTTTTACTGATTCCATGATTTCCGTGAAACTAATTGGTGTCTCATAATTACAGCAACTTTATAATCTTTACAATCTGTCCATACATTCAAAACCAACAAAGTACATCTGCACGTGGTAAAGAACGACGCTCAAGTGACACACCTCACATACATGTAATGGCTTGTGTACTGTCAACCCTGTCTATTAGAATATCAATACACTGTACTATGTTAATTAGTATATGCTGGTACAGAGGTATAATAAACTCACAAAAGATATCAATGCAGCTCAAGACCAAATATAGTACAGATAACAATATATAGATGGAGCCACTGTCATTACACGGCATATACTTTTTTCCTTGGATATATTCAATTATTAGCATCAGCTGCAATGGTCAACTTGTGTTGTCTTCCAAAAAATGGAATGTGTATGCATACCCTGTTGCTTATGGTAACTTATAATCATACCCTGTGATAAATAAAGGTTTATTCAATAGGTATTATATCATGCATTTTTAATGAGATTTAATTGATAGCAAGTAATTACATTTTCTAATACATTTAATTTTTTAGTTAACCCACCTTAGTGTGTCTGCATGCTTTAAAACGATCTTAAGTCAAAGAAATGCGACGCGTGTAAATTTCTTTCATTCTGTATACATTGATTTGTTCAGCGGTTGCTTGTTCTTGTGTAAATAAGTCAATCTTGGTATAGTTATTTTTAATAACCCCATGACATGACACTATTCATCCTTTGAACATATCAATTCAGTAAGCTGTAATGCTATGTTTGATAAGCGCTAAAATAACCTTAGCATGAAATCAGTTAAAACCATATTGTGTAAAATGTCGCCCATTTGACTAGCATAACACAGAATTTCCTTTACTGAAAACATCAGATAATGGCTGCTTTTCATTCAATGGACGCTGAAGAACCATACCCCCTTTTCAACAGGATTTGAAAATGCCCGATAAGTTGCAAATCTGCAAGTAACTGCGATAGTTTTACTAAAATAAATTTGCGTTAAAAATTCTATTTGCAGTAACCATGGACAGAGGGGAGCCCACTTGAAATTTTGGAGTTATAGCTAAGGGTGATTGAATAAGTAACTGACAATAGTTGCTACTCGTTTGGACCTGGTCTGTCCAGTCGTTTTTATGACCCAGTTCACGTATGCACTACGTATGTATAATTAATGTGGACTAACTAAATCTCTATATTGCCACTCTAGATGTTTGTAAAAAAAGCACTTTATGCAAAAATATACCTCGAAAGTGTAACGACCCAAGCAAGCTTAACACTATGTTTTATTAATAAAAAATGCACTCTTGGAAGCATGGGTATGTCTAGTACAATGATCATAGCTATAACCTAGAGGCGGTGGTTTTGGAATTATTCAGTTGGTTATTTTAAAGCCGTATAAGAATTTTGCATAAACAACGCTTAAATTAAACGTAACACAAATTTGTAAACATAAATAGTTTCGTATCTACATTTGCACATCCTAAACACAATTATATCATATCCTTAATTTATATTAACCCCAGTTTCACGAGTTTTAATTTCATTAACAGTTTATTTCACTGTATAGACAGACAAGTAAACAATGTACGTAAAATGTAACTGTCGTGCCCTCCAAAGGACATAGACGTACCTTAAACAAAATCAATATAATGGATCCCGGGGGTAATCTCACTAAAAGTGACTGTATGTATGTTCCCGCCCCCACGGGTCCCCTCTTTTAACTATTTTTTTTACTGTGGGATACATATTTTATGTTTATGTAACAATTTTTACCATGGGATGGTTTTTGCAAATGTCTTTTTTTACCAAGGGGTTTATATTTTACAACCATATATAGATAATCTTGTTGGAATTGTGTTTATTTTTATAAGAATAAACATTTATAAAGACTAACACTATTACACATGCATACTAGAAAAGTACTTTTTCATGATCAATGGAACTATTTAAGACATTTTCAGAGATACTATATAGCAGTTCATTTAAAGTGGCATATAAATAGCAGTGTTTTCTAAAGAGAATATATTTCTAGCATACGTTTTACCATGTGGTGTACTTTTTTGTTGTTTTTTTACCATGAGATATGGTATTCCCAAAAAAATACCGGCATCTCCGTTTAAAATTGTGTTAAACTTCACCTCTACATTAAACATTTATTTCGTTTTGTGTTTTTTAAAGTTTTCTTCTGGAGCTGTAATAGTGCAGTAATATTTTTCTTTTTTTTATCCTCACTTTAAATGCGAAACAGAAATAAGCGTTATGTTATTAAACCCTACATTGTTGCTGGCAGACAAATGTCAAACCCCAGTCCTACTCATGAAATTTATACTCTATGATTTCTCTTCAAATGCTTGAAATTGTTCATTATGTTATTTGGGTTGCTGCTATAAGGGAGCAAGCCTATTGATTTTGTAAGTTTTTTTTTCTTTTTCCAATTTTCAGCAAGCTATAGCTCGAAGACAGTTACAGTTAGGGACATGTTACTTCGTCAACAGGTCATATTTAATTGTTACCTCTACATAATATGGCTGAATCTATTACGTTCTGTTGAGAGTTTAGATTATTTTTCCATACAAGCATGCATAATTTTACAAAGATTTTATATAATTATTATTCTTAACAATTTGTTTTGGGTGATAACGATTAAAGATGTCATATAGCTATAACTTATCTAAAAGTATGTACAACGACATCATTTACATTGGTAGTATACATTTATGACTCATGTCACGTTATCACAAGGCCACATTAAACTCCTCCGGAGTATCTACAAAAACATATGGTAAACAAATGCTTTCCTTACCTGTGTGTTATATATCAAGATTCTGATATTGCGCTTCCGTAGGTGAAACATCAGATTTACATTATGAGTGTAAAAATCCCGGATGATCCTTTCGAAGAGAGAACATATATAACGTTTATATGATGTATAGTGGACGCTCTTATCAGCGTGACTCACATGGTCATGTGCAATTTCACATTAATTTAGCTATCCTGCTATAGATGGCGTTGCTTTTTTGCAAATTTTATGAATTGCAAATAGGTAGGTCATTCAATGTAGATCGAATTATTGAGGCATAGAATCCTGAAAAACAAACGGATATCAAGAAAGATTAAATTATTATTATATGGTTATTTCCTTAAATTTTCTTTTAATTTTAACTTACTTTGTAGTTCTGAAGAACACACATTGCATACTAATTCATGCTAATACTGTTAAATATAAGGTGCACATTTCGAGATTTGTTTAACATGCACTATGGTTTTCGCAAACAAGTTTTACCATGGGGTATATTTTTAGAAAACAAATGTTTACTAGGGGTTATGGTTTTTTGCCTGGGGCCTCACAACCTCACACCACGGGAAGCACGTACGTCAAAGTTGAAAAAATAGATTAGATTAGTTTCAGCGGTAGTTTTAGATAAATATCTGTAAAATCGACTGAAATAGTTTAACAACATATTATATGACCTTCTTATTGATACGCTTTAGATTTATGAAAACGCAACACAAGCTTTAAGATGTGTGAATCAGATTAATTTTAATGAATAATTATACAACATATATATATACAAGATAACTTGAACCTTGAATATCAGTTGAGACAGTTTAACTCCGAAGTCAGTAAACACGTGTCCATGAGATAAAGGTTTAACTATGGCTTGTTACAATTGTTATATAATGATGAACGGAAATAGACCCTAGACATAATTCTCTGTGATCCAGGTTAAGTAAGCGCATCGGTATTGTTCACAGGATGCTGAGTTCTGTCAGAGTGGGCAGATGACCTTAAGATAGCTATACGTTTTAGTACACCTGTCTGTTGTCTCTGGGTGTTATCTATTCATTTGTAAACATGCATGAACTATGGTTGATCAGATGTCAGTATAGCATTATCAGTAGAATAAATTAGTCCTTTTTACTTCTTAAACTAAAGTTCGAGCACACCTATCAATAATTTTATTTTCAGTCATATATTGCAGACTAACATTTACGTTTCATATCACGAGTTACAAAACCGTCCAAGCACTATCAAGCTAAATTGTATTTTTTCTCCAAAGGATAATTTTAAAAGTCGCAATGATAGTATGCATTTATAGTATACTATTATAATACAATGGAAAATAAAGAAACCTTCTTTTTTTTCATTTTGCAGAGTATTCAAAATAGCAATTTCTGGAATTGTGTATAACGCATGCTTACGAAAGTAGATTCCTAATATAATTTTATTATTTTTAATTAGGCAGACTACGTAAATTAGTGTCATAAAGATTACTTTAAGAAACTTAAATCTCTACACTCAGCTATATTTGTATATGATAACATAATTTCAATCAGGTGTTCGCCTTCAAAATAAATTACGGAATTTAATCTAAATTAGTGCAATACTTTCTTCATAACGCTTAAAAAAGATAACTACATAATATTGCAACATAAAAGAACGTCCTGTCGGCAGGAACGTACGTCTTCCGATTTATAGTAAGTTTAATTATTTCGATAATTGTTTATCCTAAAAACAACAAGAGTTAGGAACAAAGTACAAGTGTCAAGATTTATATTGTAACACATATTTTGCAAGATGCTTTTATATTGAAATGTGCAAAACATTCATGACATTGATCTGATGACTAATTTTGGGGAATCTTTGCGTATAATACTCGCGCACTATGGAGAAACCGTTTTGGTTATAGATGGGAACTAGGAAATACTAAGATACTTGCAAATTATGCAATAGCTTACGATGCCAAAAGTAGGTACAACTGACGAATAAGACATGTTTTCGAAAGAACGCTTTTGTGTACATTATACACATGGTCATGATATTCACATCTGCATAGTTTACCTTGTTCGTTATTACAGAATAATACAATTTGATCGACATAATGTTACGTTTCCCTCATGTAACTAGCTGTAACATAGCGGCATTTTCCGCATTGATGACATAATTCAACTCATGGGGTATTAATAATATAAATTAAAGCAAATCATCACTGCTGTATATAAAGTTTGCCTTAATTTATGTTCTAATAGTATAGTAATTCAATATTTTCTACCATGCAAAGTTGAAGAAAAGCAAATGATGCCAAGTTGCAAGAACATTTTATAAAACACAGTGAAGCAAAACATAAATTAACAGAATCAGTTACTAGTATCTGTACTAGTAACAGTATATATGCAGCCGACAACTCTACGAAACCTTGCAGCAGCAGCAAACATATCTTTGTAACCTAATAATTAACGGAAATGCAGTATGCTTTTAGTGTAACATATTAATAAAAATGTTAAGTTATGTTTTAAATTCTCTTTTTCAGTTTATTACAAAGGTATCACTATCGAAAGATTTACATTTTAAAAGTAGATAAAATGTCTATTCTAGTATTTATATCAAGCTGTAACTATTTATAGTCCGCTAACAGTGGCTTCTCGCACATGCTTGCAATTGTTGAAACTTTCTCGCACATTATTTGCGGGGATGTGCAATACACAATAGCTGTTCGCACTTAAATGTTTACTGTGTACATTTCTTTATCAACTAACACATACACTGATTTTTGTCAATGCACTGACTATGCATTTTCTTATATGTTAATATTTTCTTATGTGTTGATATTTATTGTTGAGTCATGTTATCATCGCAAACTAACCAGCAGTACCTTGGTTACAGCCTGCTGATAAGATTAACTGAGCATAACATATTTATGTACTGGTAATTTTGCATTACAGTTATCAGATATAAAACAGTGGCATGTTATGTACAGTTTCTTGATACCTGCTATATGACACGACATTTGTGGACTTTTCTAAAGGCGCATAAAACTGAGAGCAAGCCTTTCTAACTGATGGCATTTCATCTACAGAAATTTACTTAATTCAAACGTGGCAATGTATAATCGATATTTTTTTAGAACTTGCATATTTTATAGGGTTTGTCCTAACTAACTCAATTTCAATAATGTTTACCTTGCGATAAATTGATTTAGTGGGTTTATTTATAAATACAGTAAAACAGCCATGCAGTATTTTTATAATTTTAGTATCCATTGTGAAACAACAATTTTATAATCTTTACTTTGGAGTCCGGATTAAATATTCATATTGGCTTGCTGCTAATAACTTGATGCAATTGTTGAATATGGTAACAAAATGTGTTTATATCCATTGCTTTCCATAAGGCTGGATTACTTACCATACAGGCATTTGAATATGACGTTTTTATAATGATATGCTTAACCTCTATATACTGGCTCGTTCACAACACATTTGTATAGTTTTACAATTCATTTTTGCAAAATTGTTTGAGAGATATCGATTTAAAATGTTATGCAACAAAAGTTTTGCTAGCGTAATTTTAAAACACCATAACATAATACAACTTACCTGTGTGGAAAACAGTTATGACTCATGTCATGTTATCACTGCAATTCAAGGTCACTTTGAACTTAGATTCTACAATAACAAGTGTCCTGTTTCTTTTACCTGTGTGTTGTACATCAAGCTTCTGATATCACACCTGTCCTTAAACTACAGGTATTACCTTTCTTGTTTGCGAAACAACTTTTACTGCAGGTTTAGCTAGCATGTGTAATAGAAATAATCGATGGGATGATAGAAAGAAGACTAGGCATATCAGCAAAAATGGCGACAACATACGTGATGTTCTTGCAGTATCTTATCAGCATGACGTATCTGGCCATGCGCAATTTGTAAATAGTTTGTCTACCGGTAGACAGCGCTGCTTAACTGAAAAATGTATATGACAAGTGATTCCTTTGTAGTATACGGTTCTTTCCATTGCCTTGCTATATTTATTATTCTTTTTCCATTTCAATTGTCATTCAATGATAACTATACACTGTGTAATTCAATTGTAATTCAATGCTTATTATCATTAATATTTTTTATATAAAACACGCTTTTGTGAATATGCCTTTTTATACACAGTACATTGGAATGTGTTTTGTTTTTGAAAGTATAGTACAGAGTTATGGTTTCGTTTGCAACATTTGTACAATGTACACGTGTATAGTGATTTGCTTATCAAACCATTCATTCCATGTTTACATCATATCCTTTGTGACGGTTTATCCAACACTGGTAATTTCTTGCTGATTGTGTGAATACTGAACCCGGATGCTCAAATATACATGAAAATTACTTTGCAACTCAATGTCATCATTTTGAACATTTTGAAATTTTAGACATTCCAATGACCTTTTGACCTTAAGATCAATAAAGGCCTACACTGATACGATTGCCTCACTTGAAGTTCCGTGTCCCTAGCTGTAACTGTCTTATGGATTGCTGAAGAATGGAAGACAAAGAAAAAGAAGAAGATGTAAAACGCGCAAAACCAGTAAGCTTGGTCCCTATTAGGCGCAACCTTATTAGTTAATGCTTCTTAACTCCAGGGTTCTTTTGAGAAAATGCGGGGAATGGACAAATCTGTATAAGCGAAACATACACATAACAAAAGTAATGCAAATTTAACAAAGTCTTCTTTTTCTGGAAAGCTAAATGAATCCACTATTTTGTGTGATATTTTCTTTTGTAGGATGTCAGTAAAATATGATGATAGTAAAAACGGCTAATTACTCTAAAAATTTAGCGGTTCTTCACCAAAAAAAATGTCTGCATTCTAACATTGTTTATCTGTTTTGCTTGAAAAGAGATGTTATTTTAAGCCTTCCAAATATTTAACTAAAAATTACAAAGCAAAGCTTGTATACTGGACTTGTTGTTATAATTATTGTTTACAACCAAAATGATATATTTCTAAAATTTCACTCTTTTTTCTTTATTGAATAACAAAAACAGCTTAGATCAAAAATAAACTTCATAGACTAAATTTATATTTAACGAGAACTAAAAGTATCATTATCAGAATAAAAATTTAATATAAAAAATTAGTTTAGCAGATACTACAAAATTATATATTTAAGGATGACTGCATGTCTTTATCATCGCTTATTTTGCTCAAACTAGGAATGAAATTAGACCAAATCAGAGATTTAATTTCAGAAACTACTTTCAAGTTCCTTCATACTTGAAATAAATGTTAATGTTTAAGGTATTCAGCATGGGCAAGCAACGAGGTATCCAGGAAGTTGTTGTAGGCGAAATCGCTCGCATTTGGCCAAATGGCTTTCCAGTGAGACGAGTTATTGGTGGGCGTGTCGAACATTAGTATCCAGTTGTCAATTACTTCCATGCAGGTATGACAATTACAAAATATGCAATGTCACCGTCATAAGAAGTCAAGAAAAGTGTAAAAGCGCTTAGATCCAGCAGAAGCTGCCATCGTTATGCCATAATGTTCACAATATAGTAGAAATCACGACCTCAAATTTGTCTTGGCTCCTTTGGATTTTGTTACAGTTTGCGCTTTCTTTTATTGTCATCAGACAAAAATGAAAACGTATCAGATTACCATGTTAGTCGCATGTCGGCCTGAACTGCATAGATGGTAATGTATTCTGCAAATAAGTTTAGGATCAGTAATTCCTAGCACTTTCACCAATTCCTTTTGGCCTCAACATAATGGCATTATCGCTTGTAAATGTTTGATGTTTCCTTCTGTTTTTGCAGGACCGTTTGAATACAAACCGAAGGAAGCTTTAGGAGCTTGTGATCACGTCCTTAGGGGATTCGAGATTGTGACATTTATGGCACAAGGAGCCGTTGAGCATTATGATAGAATTGGACATGCTCGTGAGTTCACCTGTAAAACTCTAAACAAAGTGAAATGTAGATTTGAAGTGTTTTTTTGCATATCTTTTTGTATACTTTACCTGACCTAACAATGTACTTTTTCTACTCTTAACTCAGGTTTAGTGACCAGCCTTCATTCCATAAAAGAGATGAAAGTTTTTGAGGAACCTAAGGAGTTGGTTGATAAAGATCGGTAGTAATTTATGCATCACATGTACTGCTGAACGTTGCTATAAAATATATGCCCTAGTGTGAAGAATCAGTTTTTATTATCTATGCGTCGATACTATATACTGTTTCAGAGGAGCTTACAGAGGGATGGTGTCAATGGATTCGTGTCGGAAAAGGTATCTTGCACGCAGAGATGCCTACTAAAGATTGCTTCGCAAACTGTGGAGTTTATGAAACATTTCAAATGAACATGAGTTTGCCTAAAAGTGTAAGTAAAATTCATACATCTACCATATTTATCCAGTTAGACGTCCAACCTCATACTAGTTAAACATTCTATAGGCAATGAAATCCGTAAAAACTCAAACATTAAGGAACGCCCAGAGTTTAAAGAAATGCGGTACTTGTTTTATTTATTTTGTTTTTATTAACGTATATGTACCAGTCTCTGAGGTTACTTTTCATTGTTTAGATGATGCTGATATATACAAGCAGTCTGAATAAAATCAACAGTCAATTAATGTTCCCTACCTTTTTTTTTAATAAATATTTATTCTGCGTAGAACATGTTTAGTTAATACAGTAATATAACGATAAAAAGTACTCTTCCACATGGCGCAGATACATGACACTATACAATTTATGTTAAAACAATGAGATAAATATTAAATATTAAATGAAATATGTACAAATGGATGATGAAGTGGGACGATTTCTTAAAAACTAAACATGACATCTAAGTGGAATCGAATAAATAATTAAAAACAGAACATTTAAAAACTTGATTTGACTTTGCACTTCTAATTTCAAGTGGCAATGAGTTCCACAGTGCAGCACCCGTGCACTCGAAACTCTTGGAATAGTACGTCGTTCGAGCAAAGGGTGGTCGCAGATCACCACGGCTTGATTGCCGAGTGTCTCTGTGGTGTGTATTAGCCACCCTTATGAACTTACGTTGGAGGTACCCGGGTGCTGCACCGTGCAAGCTCTTATACGTTAAAACCAGTGTGTGATACTTCATCACCCTGTTTTCAAAAGTAAGCCAGCGCAGCTTCTTAAAAAGTGGACAAGAAGATGTCTTCTCTCTAGAATTTGTCAACATTCTGGCTGCACGTTTCTGTAGTCTAGTGAGTCTGTTGCAAAGAGATTTACAACAGGTTCCCCAAACAGAGGAGCAGTAGTCAAATAATGGTAAAACAAGTGCATTGTACAACATTTTAAGATGTGAAAATGGAACACATTTACGAATACGCTTTAATACACCCTTTAGTACACAATTTACTAATAAAACTTTTCCACCATAGTGCACTTTTTCACCTAACTTCTGGGGTTCGACGAAATCAGTTGTCGTTATTACGCTACAAAGAGTAAATGAATACGTCAATAAACTTTAGAAAAATCAAGGATATTTAAAAAAAATAAAATTCAGCTATGCAGGATTAATCATTTCACTAGCTGGCTGCTTAGTCCTATTTTATTGCTTTTATGCCTATTTATTTTAAGCTATAATCATATTGGCCAGTAAGTTTAACTGCGCTTTATCTATAAATATCTTTATATTTGTATCTTTCGTTTTCAAAAACATAGTTATTTTTCGATATGTTATACGCATGCTTGTTTTCTCAGGAGATGATTTCTGAACCCGATTGGTCTGAACTGCCACCAGAAAAGGTGCCTGTTGCAGAGACCCCGGATGGTAAAGTATCCGTGAAAGTTATAAGTGGAGAATGTGTGCATGGGCAAGACAATTTAAATATTTAAATATTCTATTAATATAATACTACAATTCAACAGTGTATTGAGAAAACTGATACTGGGATGGTAAACAATTTAAATTGAAATCACAATTTATTTTATGTCATTAGCGCAATTTTTAATATTAACAATGACATATGCATGTTAATTTTTAAATTAAAACTACAAGGTTTCAATTACTTTTTAAATAAGATTTAGGCAAATGGACTCCGTAAATCTTGGTTTTTGCAGTACGGATACGTGAGTTATTGATAAAAGATGCTACGATGTCCGACTAATCGTAAACGGGGGTAATGTCAAAATAGTTCCTCAAAAGGACGAATTTGTTTGATGCCACCCGTTTCTGTATATACATACAAAGGTAACTTTAACCCTTTATTCTTCATTCAGGAGTCGAAGCTGTTATACAGACTAACCAATCTTTGATTAATTACGCCATCTACATGCAGCCGGGATCCAAATTTACGACTTCGGTACCAGAGAGTCACAAGAGACTACTCTACCTGTGGACAGGAAGCGGTAAGGGTTCTTCTACAATAAACGCGAACAGGGACCAGACAGATGTTCGTATCTTAGTTTATCCACCAGTCCCTACTTTTATACCCCAATTTCATTATTGAATTAGCTACCCAGTACACTGCCACTTGTACTACTTTACTACCCATTTGTAAATGCATATTTATACCTGTCTATCCTTCTTTTCAATGGAACATTCGTAAATACTATAACCTAAAACCATGCCTACAATAAAAGCGTTTGCCCAATGTATGTAATATTTTATATCTTGTATTAAACCAGTAAGCCACCCGAGTCCAACTTACAAAACGTACACCTAGTTATTACACAATTTTAAAGTAAAAAGTTTATGTTAGTGTTACCTTGACATATACGTAAGCAGTGCGCTAGCTTTCATGCTGTCTAATTAGTTACGTAATCACTGCGTGCAAAAATGCCTATAGTCACATGTCTCGTTCTGAAATAGTCAAGAATTTCAATGTTTAAAATGTTAATAAATCTACAAGAGTTTATTTTTTTGCTTATTAGCTAAGTTAAGTGGAAACGTTGCAGAAGAAACCCAAACAGCTTTAATGGCAGACAGTGGAGCTGATGCCACCATTGGGGCTCTTGGTGATAAAAGTAGTACACCGATTTGCATGTTGTGCGCACGTTGCATATGGTAATACAAGACGAATAAGTAATTCAGAAGTATCTTCATTTCATTCTGCTTTTTTGAAGATCAGACGCCAGTTCGAGTGCCACCACTGTACTGTAATATTGGATCTTGGCCTAAAAATATTTATGAATATGAAGATCCTCTACCAAATCAATCCCTACCAATGTCAGTGCTAGTAACAGTATCTCTAATTTTTATAAAAGCATATACACGGTTGTTATTACTGCCATTGCAGAGGTCCGTGTGATGTTACTGGCTCTATTTATAAAGAGGGTCCTTTCATCATGAACACAAAGGAGGATATTCAGCAGGTAAAACACCTTGGTAATCTTTATACATGCATGGTATCGATAATGCAGTTTGGAGGCTTAAAACAAATCCCTTAAAAATATCTGACTTTTAACAACATGCTAACATCGATTTACGCGCTAGTTTACAAACTATTTGAAATATAGTATCAACACTTGAAATTAATATACTGTCTTTCATCATAATGGTTGCTGTATTTGACAATCAAGCAAATAAATAATTACATCGCGGACTCAAAAATAGCACATTATCATTAAATTAGTTCACAGTTAGCACTGAATAAAACTTCGTTGGCTTCGAAATCGGATGTCTGTAAAATTCTTAAATATTTCTTGGGTACCGGCTGGGTGGGGCTACGATCGTTAACCTTCCGGGAAACCGGGTAGGAAACAAAGGAAATTAGAAGCAATCCTAATACCTCCAGAATGTAGAGTGGACTTTAGATTATGAGACGGTTATGTAAGATGTAACATTTTTAATCGTAAACACATAAAATATAGAAGAAACTATTACTTTGCTTAAAAGATATATATGTTCACATTCTATAAATCTTGAAAAATCCCCAAAGTACATCTATAAAACTATTCTTTTGGGCTAAAAATATATTTATGCACAGTTTTTCTTTTTACGTAAATGTTGTACCAAAATGTAATGCTTAAACCAACCTAGAACAAGTTCATTGACAACCTAAAGTTTAGATTGTTTCCTTTCGAAAAGTAAATACTTTTGCATGACGATCTTGTAATATGACAAACTATTTTGTAGTGTTTCTCTGACCTGAAACTTGGAAAATTCCCAGCTAAGTCCGAAGGTTGGGAGGAACGAGCTGTAATGGTAAACATGGCCGTTGCTAATCAGAAGAAAAATGGCGTATGGGATGAAGTTGTTGCCTACGGATGGATGACTGATGGGAAATAAGCAAACTCTCCATAATACACTACTTGCCTGCACATGGAGGTGCTATAGGTCACGAAGCCAAATGCACCCACAATTCAGTGTTTTGTGAATGCATTTGCTAAGGCGCGGATAACTGCAAAACGTTTAATTGCAGAAACTGTTGGGAACGTGACCGGTCAAGCTCATGCAAACAGCATTTTATCATAGTGCATTTTAGCATTTATAAAAAAGTATTCAGAGGCTTAATATTTTTTTAAATTTATTCTCTTCTGGTGTCTGTTTCTACAAGCAGATTATGCTGCTTCAAACTGTATTTGTTACCATATACTATATACATGTAAACTGTTTGCCATTTACACTTACAGTACATACTGTGTTATGAATTATTTTATGGGTTATCTGCGCTAATAAAATGTTCTGAAGCACTATTGTTTCTCGGATAATACGCACTGGTGAAGTTTTATGTACAAAATATTCGAAGCCTTCTTTGTATCTTTTCATCATTTTAGTATGTATTTTAGTATTCTGCAATTAGTATCTGTATTTGTACTGCCAATTGTACTTCGTGTTCGTCGCTATTCTGTAACGGTACTTTATGGAAAATAAATCGTACATTTAAAATAGTATTGTTCCGTCTACTTTCAATGTAGTGTATGCCATTTCATATATAATAGCATAGCTTGTATCTACTCCCAACCCGCGCCTGTACAACTTCAGTGTGTACGGTATTTAATTTATCCTAATCTATTTGGGTGTTATCGTATATATTTGAATATAACATAATTATAACACTTGGTGGTAAATTGAAACAAGATACGTTTGAAATCCTCATACGGAAAGATCACAGCACCGTTCAGTGTCCAACTAAATACTAGTCCAGTATGATTTACATAGCATCTTGTTTACAACAGTACTGAAACCAGATGCTTGAAAAGATATGACTTCTGCCACATACTTAAAATATAAAAAGCCATGGATTTACAATATGAAATATACCTAAAATCCTATGTCTACTGGTATTACAACTAGGAAAACTGTCTGTCATAAGAAAAGCAACACAATTATACTAAATAATTTTAAATAAACAAAACTGTAACTTTATATTATTGCGCCCATATATTTCGTTCCAAATATATTAATAATATGCTCAGGTCCTGAGTCCTTAAGAGTATACTTTACATATAGTAGGGAGTTTAGTTATGTTAAGTTATGCTCCGCCACACGCTGGTGCAGATTCTTTTTTATAAATGGGAATTGGGAAATTTTCCTTTCGCTAAGAAACTGATAGCTTTAAAATACCTATTATAGTTCATCTCTTCTCATCTAACTTTTATGCTAAATCGGATCACTTATTGTTGATTTTCTCAAAAAACAGACGAAATATAATCCCTTAAATATATAAAGAACAGCCATATTATCTTACCAATCAAACTGTAGCATACAATAAATAAAAGCAGTAATAGTGTACTGAGTGGGCAGCTGGTGAAATAGCCAAAAATTAAGCATCATTACATGTACACACGCACAATGAATGTGTACGGGGTTCTAATTAGATATTTATGAACATCATAAATAATTGAAAGGGTTTGTTCGCTAATTAATGATCACTATAAATATCAAAGCATAAGTATGAAATTTTAAGTATAATATCACTCACGCTGAAAAAACAGTTTTTCCTCTAAAATGTTACTATAAGGCGTATTTTATTGGTGGCATGGGATAGTGGAATATATTTTCTATGCAACTTACACATACACTTGTGTGTCCAGTTAGTGATCTTTCTTCACAAAAGAAACTTCCAATGCATGCCATCATCATCTAGCTTATAATCTAATAAAGGATGAGTGTCAGTATGAAACACACATGATTCTTGTATCGCAACAGGGCTGATAATTTGTCTAGTCAATATATAGCCTCCGACAAGAGTATTAAGATAACAATTGTTTAGTATAGTCTCGGTTATCAGGTGAACAAAAGTTGCAGAACTATATATTATTAACCTAAATATTTATCACGCGACAGTTGAATTGGCTTCATTCTATACAGTGGTGATGAATAAACAAAAACAAATATCTTGGTCATAAATTTACAAAAACACTCCAAATACTGTCACGCTATAATCTGGAATCCTAAGAATATACAACGGTCTCTTTCTCTTTCTCTTTCGTCATTATTACTATTATTATTATGAACGTCTGGCTCTGATTTCCTTGGCTTTAGGCGACCAAAGGCCGGGGGAAGTTTGAATAGTACGGACTGGTAATTGAGAGTTATTTTGTTGACCATAGAGTTCTAGTCGGGAAATGTACTGATTGTCGACAGAGCAACTGGATACATGTATGTTCCTGGAACATTACAATAATAGTTATATTTTGTTATTAATGTATTTCCTTATAAAAGGATCTTAAATTTTAATCAACATAATTTTAAAAAAAACTATAAATATTAAAGCTACTACAACTGTTTAATTGGAAAAAGAATTAAACATTTACCGATTACAATCAGGTTGTTTACAACATACATAACATTGATTACAGCAAGTGGAATCTTGTTAAGAAGCTACTCCGAGTGTTAGCTGTTACACTGTCTGGAACTCGGAGGAGCATGCTAGTGGCTAGATTAGCTGCCATGGTACCTAAACAAATTACGTAAGCGGGTTGATTTTCAAATGACAAAGCAACATTGAAGATGTTCCTGCATACACTCGCTAATAACAATGTGTCATAATTATACCGAAATTAAAATTATGACACATTGTTAATTAAGTTACTGTTTAGCACAAACTCAACTATTGATAATAACAACAATAATTCAAGAAAATGAAACTAAATAATTACAGTATAACAAAATAATAATAATGTTTTCAAATGAAAATTATTTTAACAGATTTGTTAATCGTTTCTAGTTTATAATATTTTCCATAGTTAACATTATTAATACATAGTTTTAGAATAAAAAATATAAGTTCAACACTTTTTTCACTTTTCATTTTGAATAATTTTGTTATCAAAATATTTTTCTATATTAAAGTTATTTTGCCAACTATTTTTTCTAATATAACAAAATATTACCTCCCATAATTATGCACAAACTGTTCCACAGCTTCCATCTCCTTACAAGTTTCACAATTTTCGTTGTTTGTCTTTCTTATTTTTTAAATAATGTATTAGTTAGAAAAATGTCATGCAAACCTTTTCATTGCAAACAAGCAACATCCAATGTACTTTATTTATTTATTTTCTGTGTATTTTTAGCATTGTTAACTCGCATGTATCTCTAAGAAAGCTAAACAAAAGGAGTATGTGTGTATGTGTGTGTGTATGTATGTATGTGTGTATGTATATATTATCATAAGGAATACGTGCGCGCGTAAGTATGCATGTACTTATGCGAACAATAATACATGGTCAAGAAATGTTCATATTTATTCCTTATGCCAATATCATATAGAATAAGAAATGTTTTTTTTAATGATTAAAATATTATTTATTTCAATCATCAAGCCTATATCAAAGAACAGTGTAACTAACAAGAAGACTGCAGAACCAATTAAAATAAATTGTTAGCAAAGAAAATAACAAACTCATAAAGCTAGGTTTTATATTCAACTATGAAGCGACAGCTCAAAACTAGACAACGCAAAACATTGCATCTAAGGTCGGACTGATAATAAGTAATGGTGTATGAACCCACGATACCGTGCTACCCTGCTAATCGAATGCTATATTTTTAACGATTTATAGGAGAAATGTTGAATAATTTTATAGGCATTAGTGATATCTGGCACATAACAGGAATTTAAATGTCAGACTTTTTGAATGTGCAGTCTTTGTAATATAACTATATCGTTCTGTTCTGAATTAGCCTTTCTCTTTCGTCATCATTAGTGTCTGTTTCTGATACATCGCACCAACACGGACAGTAGGACTTCCTCGGCTTGAGACTACCAAATGTTGGAGGAGTCTGAATATGATTGACTTGCAGACGAGAGCTATCTGGCATCCCGCAGTGTTCTAGTCGCGAAATGAAATGACGTGTTGGCAGAATAAAGGCTATGCAGCATTCACAGTTGCATTGAGGGTGTTTATAGAGTGCGACGCAACTTCTTCCGACTGAAACTAAATACGCCCCTACAACAATAAAGGAAATATTTTCGCTTTGTTTGCATTTTCTTATAAAACTAGCTTAAGGCTAAGATAAACCCTCGATACTGTACTAAATAAAATGTCGTGAAATATCAGCATTGCATTTTCTTCGCACAAAACAGATGTTTTCTGAAACTTTAACGTTCAGACTATATCATACTGGTGTATTTTCATAGTCATGTGTGAAATGTATGCTATTTAATTAGTGTTTAATGGCTCCTTATAATAATCATTAAGTATATTCTACGGGAAAATCCAGTTGAGCTAAATTCTTGCTAACTATGTAAATGATACCCAATAATGTCTTATGGACCATTTTTGAATCGCACCAGTGATTTTGGTTATAGTATCAATTTAGATTATTTTTTGAAAAATAAAAAGCGAATCATTTTTACATGTATTTAAAATAATTTAAAGATTACTAAGGCATTTACAATTTGGTCACATCAAATAATGGGAGTATCGTTTACTTCCAAAAAACGTAGTTACCACGAATGTATAAGTGCAAGATTTTCCTGTACGATGTACTTTGTGCCTTTTAGGAAGTTTCATTAAACGCTCGTTAAATTTCATGCATTTCACATACTAGTCTGAAAACACAGGAATAACATAGTCAGCATGTTAAAGTTTCAGAAAAATATTTGCTTTGTGTGAAAAAAAAGTATTGCGGATTTTTCACGAAATTAAAAACAGTAACGAGGATCTCATTTACGCATCTTATTACAATTTTTAAATTTTAATTGGTTTTTATCAAATCAGTTTACATAAATATGTTAGTTGTAAAAAGTGTTACTCTTCGGACGCATTTTAATGTATAAACACATTATGCATAGGAACATTCTAAACTCACCAATTACAATCAAAAGTATCCATCCGTTTACAACATACATGAAAATATTAATAGCCAGCGAATCTTGATAACCATCTACTCCTGGAGCTGTTTCACCGTCTGGAACCAGGAGTAGTATACCGATGCTAAGATTAGCTGCGATCGCCCCAAGTGATATTACCTAAGAGCAAAATAAAGCACATTCTAGCTGATTTGCGTTTTTTTGAGATCATATACAATATATAGCACTTGACTTAATTTTGTGTCGAATATGAGTACATATGTATACACATAAAATACGCGCGTTATGACAGTATGAAATCATTACTTTTCAGAAAATATGTCATAGATATTTAAGCATGAGTTGTTGGCAATTCTTTATAGTCAAATATTACAGTAACAAATAGATAAACAATATAAAGCATTACTGCAATTCATTAACCACATAAAACATTACCTGCAGCCAATATTCCAGCTTATTTTTCATTGGTTGAAATGAACCGTGAAGAAGAA
>JAOXYB010093827.1:0-21967 GCA_028565635.1 Phoronis ovalis
TTTTGCAGAATTTCACTTCGTTAGGGACTTTTTTGAAAAGTCATGTTGGAACATGGGTACCCACTTTCATATTGACCGCCCCCCCCCCGGGAAGAAGTAACAGAGTCAAACCAGACAAGAAGGAGTGTCAGCGATAAACAAGACAACAATTTTGGTTTAAATTTATTGAATTCTTTGACACAGTGAGTGTTTTTGCAAGAGGCAAACTTCTACTAGTTTTAACACTATCTGGGCCATGACCCTACGGTAGTGACATGACATGAAGCCAGGACTACTGACTGTAAGTGTAACAAGTGATCACTCCCATTCAAGCAATCAAGGTAAAACAAAACCATGTTGAAACCCACACAATGCGAAATAAAGGATACAGTGTAGTCTCTTCGATAGGAGAGTCTTTCCTACACCAGGTGATCCAAGCAACAAAGCCATGTTTACTAAAGTACTGCTTTTTTACGATAAAGAATTCCTATTTCGCAGAAAAGCTAGTCATTTTTGCTCTGGAACGTTTACGCGACACCTAGTGACGAAGATTCGTGATTTAGACTCCAACAAAGAAGAGCTCCGCTGCATCATATCCGCCACCTATTGGACGCAAATTAAGCACATTGCACTTGGACATCTTATATTTGCTTATATTTATTTATTTAATATGCGTAAATTCAAAACGTCTGTAAATGGCCAGATATAAATATTTTTATTTCATATTTTGTAATATTCAAATTTTCTTTTTTTCAAAAATCTCACATTTAACTTAATGTGGCCATATCTTAAACAAGCTGGTCAGTACAATCTGTTCATAAGTTATCAGGCCAGCTGAAACAAAATATTCTACAGTCTGTAGATGCATGGGCTAGTAAATTTTATAGAACAAGAACTAGAGTTGAATATGTACTAGATTTTTATACAAGTTATTTATAAATTATATTATAAGCGAGATATAAGGGAGATATACTATATACTAATTTGATCAGTTAATGTCTAAAAACATTCAATTGAACAGTAATGAAACGAGGATGATAAAAATTAATGGTGTTATTCAAATAGAAAATTGTATGGCAGAACATGCATAGTTTATTTTTTCTGCAAGCAGTGTAACCGTCGGTAAACCAACGAGATATTCCATTTCCACAATGACTGATGATTTATAAATACAATCAAAATGATGATGATAACCCGGGGATGATAATCGGAATTAGTTGCAATTACTATAGAAATTAAACAGGGCGGCAGTTTAGGAGGGGTCCAATTCTAATTTTTTCTCGGCGAGATAAAAAACAACAATTATTTGTTTGAATAATAATTATTATTTCTTCTGGAGCAAGTAAATTAAACACAGAAACTCAAACAAGCTGGAAGCTGCTATCCACAGTAGGCGACACAAACTGGTAATGACGTCATTCTGTTAGTCGCCATTTTGGTCAAAGTCTGGCGCAAGTGAGTCAGCTGAGTTTGTTTTGATCAGTTACTTCTTTATTTCACCACGTACGGAACATAAAATGTTTAAGTCAAGTTCTCCATTTGATAAGGCTTTAGGTAAGTTAACGAAAATGAAATTTTCTTCATATTTCCTATAGACTGGATTAATTTTCGCTAGAAGTAGAATCTAGACACTTGTCTTGATTTTCTAATACATTAAATAAAGTAAAGACAAAGTAATAATTGACTCGTGTCTGTTCTACTTCTAGTCTGAAATTCTGAAAATCTAGAACTATTCGACCATAAATTAGAACAGAAGAACGATTTAATTCTTCTGTTTCTAATTTGAGGAATCTTTGATATATCTAGTATAGCCTGCCAGATACCAAATCAAATGTGAAAATTGCAAAGCCCGTTGGTTAATTTATATACCCCAGTGTATACTACTAGTACTAATACTACTATACTTTAGTATAGTCCAAAATAAACAACAGAGTTGTATGTACTCCATGTCACCAACTCTTGTCCTCTGTTGATTTTCTAAACACAAAATCAACATTGGAACGCCTAGAGGACACGAATTGGACTAAATTGTACTTATGGTGGAAATACCATACAAGAATCCCTAGACCATGCATTGTTACATTTACATATGTATAATATAGTAGGGAAACCGAAAGCCTACATCTTTAACATCCGTATATGAATAAATTGAATGATTCATTTACAGATAAAGCCACAAGTCAACTGTTACTGGAACCAGATTGGGATTCTATTTTGTCCATTTGTGACTATGTCAGAGGTGGGGACACAAAGTAAGTACACAGAATACTTTTTCTGCTACAAAACTTGAAATAGAACTGACTTCTGGACTCCGGTAAGGACTGCATTTTTTTTGGGTTTTTTACTTCTGTTTTACTGTCATTTTGTTACACGTTTTAACCATTAGATCATTCACCAGATGACTGTCCACTTGGTTGCAATACAATAGAATATAACCTGTTTTCTCATGGGCACTTGTATTAAATTAGGGTTGAAAAACAGACCATAAATGTGTATTTAACTGCTTAAATATGACCTCTTTAGCAGGCTTGTAGGTTTAAAGAGTGAACCTTTAGCAGACCTTCTCAATCAGTAAAGCATAACCTTTTTATGCACCTGTATCTTATGGTTAAAACATACCCTTTGGCAGACCTATACATTTTGAAAACCACACAATATTTGCCAATATTTCCCTGAATGTACTCTTAATGCAGAACGTGTTTTATGCACTTGGTTGAAAAAAAATGCTTTTTCTGCAATTTTTTGTTGATGCATCTAGACCCACCCTTTGACCCATGCTTTAGGTCTGTTTTCCTGATTTTACTGCAGTGTATAAAAAGGAGCGCAAGTTTTACTGTCTGAAGGTTTGTTTCTTAATATGGATTCTTCACTTTTTTTCTGTCCAGGCATGGAACATAATGTAAAATGAGACATCCTTTAATATAACAGACCTTGATTATTCTTTGATCAAGTCAGTGTATTTGATGCTACAGTAGTTTTTACATAACACTGTTACCGTTGACCGAATATTAACTGATTGACATAAGTATCTCGAAACTTCAATCTGTTTCTGAATGTCACAACTTACGCCTTAAAATGAGCGCCTGTAATATCTTTATTACAGAGCCAAATATGCAGTAGAACAAATTAAGAAGAAAATATCAAATGATAACCCACGGTGTGCCTTGTACGCACTACAGGTAAGAAGTTATATCATAGTTGTATATCCATTCAAGTTTTTGGACTTAACATGTACATGTTTAAGAGCAACAAACACCTGTAGAAATGAAGAGCAACAAAGGTTTGTAAAACATAAAAGAATGATTGATGTTGAATTTCATTAAAAAATACTTGTTATGTGCTATAACAGAAAGAAATATTAGAAATACGGATAACTTAAATCCAAATTTGCAATTGACAACTATACTTTGTTGCAGGTGTTGGAGTCTGTCATGAAGAACTGTGGGTCTCAAGTTCATGTGGAAGTTGCAACAAAAGAGTTTATGGAATACATCAAAGAGTTGGTGAAGGTATGTTTGTAACTATTGAAGTTATTCTTGTTACAGAGGTATCAAAGCATGTCATGCTAGAAATTAAAAAAAAAAAATAGTCAGAATAAACTTCTACACAATGATGTATTTAATATTTTGCAATCTTGCTTAGAATGTGCCAATTACTGAATTATGTTTTACATGCTTCAAGATTTAGGAATAAATTTTAATAATAAATTTGATTGAGTGGCATCAATAGTTGAAAAGGCTTGTTGAAATTAAATAGTGAATAGTTTTTCAATAAAATGGGCTTGCTGCAAGCTTGTGTTTTTGAAATAATATAGTTTAAATTCAAACCAACATCATTTGAAACATTCTAATGAAAAATCGCATCTGAGGTAATATTACACCGTATATTATTGGTCTAACATAGCCATTCAGTATTAATTTATGACTGTTGATGAGACACGTAATATAACTTTTTACACTTCATTTTTTTGTAACATTTTTGTTCACTGACTCAATTATTGTGATACTGTGTAATTATTTCGGATGAAACCCGACTCTGTAAAAGACAAACTTTTAGAATTGATTCAAGTATGGTCTCATGCTTTTTAGAAACTAATCAAACAACAAGATTATTCAAGGTACATACCATTTGATGAAAATGGAAGGTCCGTTTAACAGATAAATCAAAACAGTAATATGCGATTGTTTATTTAATTATTTCAGTTTAATCCTGAGCCTGTAAAAGGCAAGATTTTAGAACTGATCCAAGTATGGTCGCATGCCTTTAGAAACGACACACAGTACAAGATTATTCAAGATACATATAATTTGATGAAAATGGAAGGTTTGTTTTTGTAACTAATACTTGTTAACTGTGAAATAAATAATGTAAATACTGCAAATATAATCATCATGATACCTTTCTGGTGTGCAGAATATAACATTAATTCCTAAAAAATATGCAGGGGTTATTATTGTCATGTCTAACATATGTATATATACATGATAACAATTTTCTGCTTGCACAATTGCTTTTATTTTAAGGCAAATTTGCACCGTTATGCACATACACATTTTGATACTAAAGAAGTCATGAAACACAGGCAGCATAGAAACATCTTCATTGTTTCAGCAATTGTGTAACCTTGCGCTTACTTTGCTGGATGTTATAAATAAATATTCTTATGTTCTGATTCTTCCCTCAAATGAACATAAAATATTTACCATTAAAACACTTCACAACTTAATAGGATGATAAGCCAATGGCAGCAACGTTTATTTTTCAACCTCACAACTAATACACTGTCCCAATCTTAAACGGAATGACAATAATACATTTACTGTAGTACTAATTTAAGTTAGATCTGGATCTAGCTGTAACTAGTAAGTGATGTTCTGCAATACTTTTTGTTAAAATCTAAATTAAGTTCTCGTTTTCTAATTCAGATGACATGATTACTGTTCTGTTGACTGCCTATGCCTCAAGTACTTAAAATCCCTTTGTAAGCTTTATATATACCTGCTAGACCTCTCGCGAGACTACACAACTGGTTTAACCAGTTGTTTGTGTACCAGTAATAAATATATTTCTGTTTACTTAGGTTACCAATTTCCTGTGCTTAAAGAAGCTGACGCCATGTTTTCTGCAGAAACCGCACCTGAATGGCATGATGGGGATAACTGTCACCGCTGTAGAACTGATTTCGGAACCTTCACTAGAAAGGTGGCTAATTTAAATGCAACAAATATATAGACTCTTGTTATAGTGGGGATCACTGTGTCACATTAGCAAAAAAAATAGGATTCTTTTTTTATTCCGCAAAATTTAGTATTTATCATTGACAAGATCACCGCAATGCCACCTGGGGAGCTAATTTTAGATTTCTAAATAAGTAGTGTTAATAGTGTAATTATACTTAGATGTTTTGGCAGCATATTATTATTAAGTTTGCAATCAAATGATGATGATACATTGTGAAGGCAGTTAAACTGCTTTACGCAAATAATGTATCATTCTGATAATAAAAAGGAAGAGAAACAACATAACTCTAAATTCATTGAATATAGAGAAAGCAAGTGTTAATATCTAATAACGTAATCTTGGCAAACGTAAAACATAAATTTTGACAAACAAAATTTTGAACTCAACATTTATTCATTAGTCAATACCAATCTAAATCTTTGTTGTATTTCAGCATCATTGTCGAAACTGTGGACAAGTATTCTGCAACAAATGTTCTTCAAAGAATTCTATTATTCCAAAGTTTGGTATTGAGAAGGAAGTCCGAGTGTGTGATGCCTGTTTTGATTCCATTAACTCGTAAGTGTTTATTTTGTATGTCAATGTATTGTAAAGTTTACATTCTACTAATATACTTCAGTACTAATTGGCTTCAGCACAAAAGGTCTGGCATTTGTGACATCCAGTGAAAACGACAGTCTAGAGTATTTTGATCGCTATTCCATCAGTTGATTTACCCTATACCTGTTTAGTATTGCAAGCAGATTTTCATTCAATTACACTTCAAAGTGATTCTTGCTTTTAAAATTCCGGAACAAAACTATAGAAACAGTTACTGATTAGATGGATATGTTATACTAAATTATACATCATATTCTAAACAGTAACTCGTATTTTTATTTTGAAGAATTGTCACAATTTCTGTAGAAAGTATTCTTGTTTTGCTTGTTGAGTATCAGCGGGAGGGATTGAAACAGCCACTTAAGATGAAACTGTTCTAAATACCGTTATTTAAGTTCTTGATTTTGATTATCTCATTTATTTTCAGAACCAGTAGTAGTGCACCAGGGAAGCCTGATGGTGATCAGTTACCTGCCGAATACCTGGCTAGCCCTCTGTCTAAGCAGCCCCAGGTATGTAACAAAAAAAATATGAAGTTTGTTGTCAAATGGATATTATAATGTAAAACTTTTAATATGCCTTATTGCAATGCAAAAATGACTGTAGGTTTTAAAATAGGGAATCGTACCATATCATCATAGTTATTTATATATTCGCAGAACAGAACATTGCTGTGTGCAAATGTGGTTGTATGAGGTTGCAAAGCTTGAGAATGCTACTATTTGTCAGTACAAAGGATTAGCTAAAGATTACTGTTGAAGCATCTAAAAATTTGTTTCATTTCTTTGAGCTGGTACTAATTCACATAAAATTCTAGATAGAATTTACAAATTTATTTAGATTATTTATTATTTTTAGGCTCCTACAACGACGAAGTCTGAAGCTGAACTTCGAGAAGAAGAAGAATTACAATTGGCCTTAGCTCTGTCTCAGAGTGAGGCTGAGTCGAAAGAAAAAGAGGTAAACATTGTTAAGAATATTTAACTATAAAGTACCATGATGCCCCATGTAACTTCAGGGTATTATCAGAAAAACTGAGCCTCGCAGAACGTATCAAGTTGTCGTTCACCTACCCATATTTTATAATTGATACTGTAAACCTATTGTATACCATAAACAATAACAGTTTGTAGTTCCCATATATTTGTCTCCTATTATCTCTAAGGGACCTGTATAAAATTCATGTTTCTAATCTGTGTGTAGTTTATGCAGGAGTCAATTGAAAGCCTGGGGACCCAGAGAATAGCTGGGCATGTAACAATTTTGAAGGTAACATCCCCAGTATTAGTCCCATTAACGGGCCTTTTGGTAGCGTGCATCCCTGGACGTGCCCTTACCTCGACTAGAAATAGTTCTTAAACATGGAATCTTTAGCACAATTCTATTAAATTAACAAATATCCTTTCAAATTATGTACTTGCATTTTTTTCTATCATTGACCCCTTGATTTAAAATACATCAAAGCTCTGTCTCGAGAATATCGAAGTTTCTTGCGATAGTTTATACATAGTTCAATGGTGCCAAGCAGGTCTTACTGGCTCTGGGCTTTAAAAAATGCTGAAAAAAATTTAAAAGCAAGTTTTAAAAGCACCAGTTTGTGATTTCATCCAATATGTGCATCTGCCAATCGAGAAAATAAGGTACCATATCTGCAATTTCCTGGCCTGTCATCTCCCCCTGTATTTTTTAACATCCTCGGTCAAGATGGGGTCAAGGTCCCGGCTCTGGACATGAAACATCCCTGGTACTTCCCCGCCATGCAAGGTACTGCCTGGTTGTAATCCCCTGTTATTTGCTC
Organism: Phoronis ovalis; assembly: GCA_028565635.1. Lineage (NCBI taxonomy): Eukaryota > Metazoa > Phoronida > Phoronidae > Phoronis > Phoronis ovalis. The sequence goes on from JAOXYB010093827.1 coordinate 7,619, forward strand.
GTTATCCCCTGCTATTCCCCGGTCCCTAGGGGCCGGGGTTTCAATTGGCTGCTGCATTACCACTGTATCAAATGTTCACACAAAACATTTCAACAGAAAACCTACCCTAAGTTGTGGTCAGTGTGTCATTCTTCTGTCCAGTGTTATTTATGTACCTTACCCTGTTTTCTTATATTGCAGAAAAAGAAGGTAGTGTGTGTTATGTGATAGATTAAATCTTAGTTATATGTGTCATATTTTCCTATACTCGTTAGTTATGCTCCTTTTATTTTCTGAATGTCAAGAGTATTCTTCTGTTGCTGTTAGTGTGATCGTTTGAGAAAATATGAGAACAATGCTTTTTGCTCAGTGCTCTATTTTAATTTATAGTTAGTTATATTGCCGTCACTCTTATTACATACCAGTCCTTTTTCAAATAATATTTTGCTAGTTTCAGAATAATGCTTTTATTAGATATTTTATTTTCCTGCTTAAATCGTATTTATATGATAAGTAGAGCAGATTGTAATCTGGCTGGTAATAATAGATGTTATTATGAGCACAGATCACATGATGAACTTTTGTTAGATACATTTCTGGTACAAAACTAGTGCTCTAGCTAACCGCAGTCATGAGTTTGAGTGCCTTGTAGTTAGACAACAGTATGTGTGGATTTCTATCAGTATATCATTCTTAGTACATATTGTTCGGAACTTTAACCTAGTCTGCTATGAAAAGCCTGGTAAGTATCGTGCACACACTGGCCTGTATGTAGATTAATATAAATGTTACAAGCTCAACACTACTTGCATGATGTTTCCTTGTTGCTATACTTTTAGCACTGTAACAGTAATTGTTATCATATTTTACAGAGACATAGATTAAGGAACAATATTAATTATGGATACGCTGGGTCCTCTCAGCCTGAAAGATCTTCATCTCCACGGCAACAACCAGAATCTAATGTGGTAAGTAAACCAATGCCACATTTACTGGACATGTTTTTCCAGATTCTCTTTGGTTAACTATATTGGTACAGTTTGCACTAACATGCCACGTCTTTGTTAGGTCATACACTGTCTCTTGATTTGATTTCTGCTGCAGTTATGTGTGGTGACTGTACTTCACTGATTTAGAACATTTCAAGTTATTTACCACTTAAATCATTTATAGGTACTGTGTTTTTTGGTAAGTAACAATGGAATAAATATTTATAGCACAATTTTTATTACATTTCCACAATGTCATATTGTAATCAGCTTTCTATTGTTGTGAACTGCTTTCTGAAGGAACTTTGGAAATAAAACTAAAAACTTTGCATGTCACAATAGTTTATATCTCAAGGTTTTCATCGTGTGGAATTCACATTTCCTGCTTGATATTTGCTAAGTTCAGACTACTCTCGAAGTAAATGCTGGCTAATCCAATTTTCTAACAATGTTTCTTGTTTCTTTTTTAACACATTTCTGAAATGTTATTACTTATGATAAATTTGTTTGTTTCACATTATTTGTTGTCTGCTTTGTTCTTTTTAGCAGAAAGTTTCAGTACCATCTTTTGACACAAGTGATATGGACCCAGAATTAGCTCGTTATTTGAATCGTAATTACTGGGAGCAGAAACAGACAGAGACAAAATCAGTTGCTAATAATGCCGTTGTAGCTACTGCTCCTAGTGCTCCAGCAGTCTCTACAGCTGAACCCATAACTACCATGGCTAAAGCCCAGGAGGTTTGTGGTAGTATTAATTTCAACGAATATCATGTCTTCGAACTAATGCAATTATTCAATAGCTGTAGTTTATCATTGCTGGAATCTTTAAGTAGATTAACAACTGTATAACACATTTCTACATTTTGTAAATACATAATTATTGTATTCTGTGCTTGCAGATTTTTCCAAAATGGGGAAGTGGTTTCTCAGTAATATTAATGAGTATTTTAGTATGTTTACTTGGACATTACGATACATTCCCTTGATGACTGTCACTAAGACAAGTTTTAAAATTATATTTCTTACCATAATGTTGCAGATTGTTCAGCAAAATGGTGAAAATTCTCAAGATGAGGAACAGTTCCTGCATGCATTACGAAGTAGTCTGGAGATTTTTGTTAACCGCATGAAGAGTAATTCTCAACGAGGACGTAGCATTGCTAATGATACATCTGTACAGACATTGTTTATGACTATAAATGCCATGCATCCTCAGCTAATGAAATACATGGGAGAACAGGAGGATAAAAGAAGTATGTGCTATCTCAAACATTGTTCTTTCTTAGGTCACATTGATGAGAATTGAAGCATGAATTATACATGTGTGCAATTTATTTTTAAATTGGATGTTTTTTTCTTAGGTAAAATTTCTCAAAATACCTGTGTTATTTTCCGGTGTTTCTATAATATAAAATTCCTTAAACTCTTTTGTTAACATTGGTATCTAGATAACTGAGCTAGCAACTCTCAGGCCAGAGTTGATGATAACTATGCATGTTAAAGACATACCTATGTTGTATCAGGTATCGAGTAACTATATTTCTACGTATTATGCACAGTAGTGTTATGTTTTCAGCGTACTATGAATCTCTGCAAGACAAGTTGGCTCAATTAAAGGATGCGCGTGAAGCTTTAGATGCTCTTCGTGACGACCACCGTGAGAAGAAACGTCGTGAAGCAGAAGAACAAGAACGTCTGAGGCAGATCCAAATGGCACAAAAACTAGAAATTATGAGACAGAAAAAACAGGTGTGATTAAATTCTTGGAACAAATGATCAACTAGTGCACATAATAACTATGCAATTCATCTTATACCAAATATTGAATTAGTACATACTTTTTTATTACTGTTTCGTTTAAAATATTATTTTCATAGTATGCTGTCTATAATGATCTAGTTGTTTTCTAGAAATATGTGTTTCACATCAAATGTACACATGCATACATACATCAAGTCTAGACGCACTGCGAACACTGCACACTGGTAAATAATCCACTGTAATTCTTGCGGTACATTCATTATGCTGTAGTTATGCAAAGGTCTAACATACGACATATTTGTATCTTTTTAATTTTGTAACATCTCTAATTCTTAGTTGCGTTTAAATGTAGGAATACTTAGAGTACCAGCGTCAGTTAGCCATGCAGAGGCTACAAGAACAAGAGAGAGAGATGCTTATGAGACAGGAACAGATTAAACAAATGACACAGATGAGACAAATGCAACAATATGGATACCCACAACCTCAGCAGGTACGCACAGTTATCATACGGCATTAGTAAAATATTGTCTTATGGTATGTTAGTTGTATACTTATTTAGTAACGTGCTCATGGTGGTGGTGAATGTGTGTGTGGTTACAAGTTGCATGATGGCTGTATCAACAGTGATTTTACCAGAAAGAAAATTCCATTAATTATTGCAAACATGTTTCTTCCTCTGAAAGAAGTCGGTGATAGCTAAAAAAAATATCAAAATTTCAACACTAATTAAGTGCAATATGTAAACCATGTATCAGTCATGGACTTAATTTTAACTAGCCAAAACATTTTAACCTGTTGTGTTTCAGATTTATGGTGCACCTGTTCAAGGCTTTAGTCCTGCTGGCTCCGTTGAAGGCTCGCCACTGCATCATGCACAGCAGGCTGGAATGTATGGTCAACAACCTACCATGGGGCAACTAGGAGGTCCACCAATGGGTCAACCAGGAGCTCTCCCTATGGGACAACCAGTCAGTCAACCGCCTGGGCAGCCTACCATGGGTGCTTTACCTCCAGGTGCTCCAGGACAGCAGTATTTGCCAGCAAGTCAAACAGGATATGGGGGTAAGTTATATTTCACTAGTACTACAGAACTATCTAGTTTATATTTGTCTGTTGTTTGTGAAGCTTTAATTCAAGACTGGTAGAATGTGATTGAGATTGATACTATATAAAAATGCATCTTTTATGTCGGTGTACCAATTTAATACTAATTTTTTTTTGTATTTTCAACTTTTAAATTGGCCATAATTGTTGGTAATTCCAATTTTGTTCATTTTTACATTAAATAGGCATCCCACCTCAACAGCCACCTGTGGGCGGATATCAGCCACCAACTTCAAATTATCAACAAATGTCACCAGGTGGACCACAGAATTTCCAGACACCAGCAACACAGGCTCCCTCTAGCAATCCGAATTTCCAATCACAAGGTCAAGCCCCAGTTCAGCAAAACTTTCCTCCACAAACTCAGCCGCCGGTGAGTCAGGTGCCCCCTGGCGGACAAGCAGCATTTCAGCCTACACCAGGATATGTGGCACAACCTGGTTCTTTAGAATATCAGTCCTTTAACATGCAAAGTAAGTGTGCAATTCATCTAACTTTGTTGTTTTCTATTCTAAGGAAATTTAATCTAATGTGAGAAAAACTTTACATATGGAAAATATTGTTGAGCACAACTTCATCAGTAAATTTGCTGCCAATTTTTTAACAGATAACCTGCTAAAGATATTTTTACTGAACATAAATAATGAATCAGATCCAAAATTTTATCTAAGTATATAAACACTATATGAGGTAAAAATAAGATCTGATAATATAGTACGATGGGTAATTACAGATGTACAAAATGCTTTGCCACCTCAAGGCCAGCAGCCCCCATATGCTCAACAGATGCCTCCACAGCAGTATATGGGTCCTCCACAAGGTCAACCATATGGAGGTCCTCCTCCCCAGCAACAACAGCAGCAGAGTGAAGCACAACTTATATCTTTTGATTAGAAAATTAGCATTCACACGACAGCAGATGTTAATGTGGCTGAATTATTTATTAAGGAAAAAAGAACATTGCACTATATAATGTAAGGAATGGGTTTGAATAATACTGGTCATTAACAAGTACCTTGTCATTTAATTGACTGTGCGTAATACATACAATGTATAATCTTTACAAGTGTTCGTTAAAACATGATTTGGACATACAACAATTAAATAAATAACCATACAGGTATCATGAATTGGTGTTGTGTATTATTATCTTCTAATAAGTAAAGGAATAATTAATCAGTGTTGAGAAATGTCGTTTTGGGTTTCTATTACATGTACAGTCAACCTATAGCATTCACATTCGTTACAACTTATTTTTTTGCCGAGTTGTCTTCAGTATGTCACCTTTAGTGTATCAAATTTTTTTCACTGACGTTTTATTTATGGCAGCACTCTAAGTTATCTTGTAAACAGTTTCTGCAAATAATGACGATGTCACTGAATGCTTTTGAAAAATTTTACACGGCTTTAGCAATGCTTTCTATGTTTCTGCAAAGTAACTCTGTAATATCTTCAGTTTTGGTGCACCTTCCAATGTATCGACAGCAAACGTGATGATAAACATTAATCTGAGTGGACTGGTATTTATCTGTTTTTTCTGAATATCAGTATTTTATTGTTGGCTGCTGCATCAATCTGAAAAAAACAACATATTTAAAATTATTTCCTAGAAATATATCGTACAAATAATTTTCGAACCTATCCGAAATCTCAGCCACATTTCAAAATCAAGGCTGTTTTAAATTCAAAATATCATTTTATGAGTAACTTTAAGGATGGTGGTATCATGCTCCAGTAGAAATGTGATGATAATTTTGTTAACTTATAAATAAATCTGATAATCTTTACCATATTTTCTAGGTTGATATTATTTTCTACTGCCAGTTTTTGTAAATCCTTTGTATCCCTAACCCCGTAATTGGGGTTTTCTCTCTTCAGAGCTTGGTCAAATCTTCGATTGCTTTCAGGTGTCAGCCTTCCATCAATCATGTAAGCCTTCAGAGGAAAATGGAAAGATTTGCCACACGCTATTTCACAATTTAAGACATTTTATTTGATAAGTTGTTATCATAATAATGGTTGCAATTTGACACTGCATTAAAAGGAGCAATTTAAATGTTGAAAGAAAATAATCAGCAGTAGTTTACTAAAAACAAACCAAAGTTTCTGGTTACCTCAGAAACGTTACTCTTGTCATCATTTATGACGAATGACCAGAAATAATATATTCAACTATCTAAAGAATATAAATCCTGGTCACACAGTTGTTCACTCTGTTGTACTACAACCAACTGTATATATTACAGTGCACGTTATTTGCCTCTCAATAGCAGAACACCTATCGTCTACCCTATTGATTTGGCTATATCTGCAGAACGAAGTAAGCAATTTGAAATTTGTAGATGTAATAAACAACAGGCTACAGAATTTTTTTCCATTTGGTTTCATGAATTCTTATAAAAACAGTTGCCAAGTAAACATGATATACATTTCCATGTAGGGAAATATTTTAAGAAAGTCAAGTTCTGTTTTGCTGTCACTTAGTGACGATGTCTCATGATTCTGTAGGAAAGGTTAACAGGATCAGTGATGCAACGTTAACATTGGCAGTATAAACTCCTTTGTATTTATTTACATATATACAATATAAAATGTTCTGTTTTAGTTTACGAGATTATAGTTTGTACTAATTGGCACAAAATCAACACAAAAGGGCTTCCTGCTATTACAAATGAGAACAACGTGATGTTATACGTGACATTTGGGAAAAAAACAAATAAGGTTACTAAATATCTTCCTTTATATGACGTTTTTGGTAAGGTAAGAATCTAAATACATTGTTAGATTTATAGTAGAATTTGTTATGTATGAGTACTGGTTTTCTTTTGGTGCCATGTTTTGAACTTGGCTGAGGACATTTTTCTCATTTAAGACATTTACCTTTTATTTTACAATACAACGGTGACAGATAAAAAACGTATATTATCATCTTTAGTTACATTAAAACGGATTAAAAAAACATGTCTCCCTCATTAATTCATGTCACCCTTTATTTTGATAAGACTAACTTTCCCAGAACTTTCCACACAGAACAAACATTCATATGGCAATACTGTGTGCTGTATCATACCGTACAAGCAAGATTAATTAACATTAAGCCTCATTTCCAAAATCCTATTGTCACCTTGAATCCCTTACAAACATTTTAAGTTCATCATTCTAGTATTTGTTGGCAACTGAATTTTACTTACGCCATATGTTACTAACACAGCTCCTGGTTTTAATATATTTCCTGCAGCTTTGAAAAGACCCTGAAACAATAAATCAATCTACAGACAGGCACATATAGACATCCCAGAGAAAACGTGGCAGTATTCCATTCTGTTAGATTCGCACTGGGTGGGATAAAAATATGTCCATGATGCGTTACATGTATACAGTCACTGTGAATGGCAGTGCCCTTTCCCCTGGGAGTCCCTCAGACTGTTGTGTGTAGCATTTGTATTGTAATGACAGAGTACAACTCCATAGTAATCTAAAAATGTTCAGACTCCAGTACATAACCTATTTACGTGAGAGAAACGTTTACAATGTTGATTAACCTTCACTATGATAAATATCTTACTATGACACTGTCCCATGTAGTAATATGAAGCATGTTGACACAAACGATGATGTCACAACTTTGATGATTTACTGGAACCTTTGTAGCCCACTGTTCAACTGGGACAGACACATCTATATACTCAGGTAGGAGAACATTTTTAAGGTTAGGATTCATCATTACATATCCAGCTATGCTGAAAAAGCAGTAATATATATACAGTGACATTATTTCCTTTGAATATGGTTGAAACAAGCTCACCAAAAATATCCTTTGGTAAATATGAGAAGTGAAAAACATACCTTGTGGTAAATGCAGGAACTGAATAAAGGGCACACACACATACATGAAATACACACAATACAGCATAATTTAAAATAACAATTAATGCCACATTAAAAGCATAGTAAAAAGGATTGCACTAAAAAGTTAAAAACTTATTCCATAATGATCCCAATTGAGTCTCTCAAATCAGCATCAAATAAATATTAAAAATTACATAAAAATCAAAATAGTGAAAATGATGTTAATTATACAAGAAAATCTTTGCCTCCATCTCTAATATTTCCCTGACATCAATATAAAAAATTTCATAAAAATCAAAATTGTAAAAAGGTGATATTATAAAAGAAAACCTGCCTCCATCCCCGGGGGGTACTGCCATTCAAAGTCACTATATATATCTATGTGCAGCCCAATAGGCCCCCTTTTTTCAGCTCCGGCATTTACCACAGGGTATGTTTTTCACGCTTCTCAAAGCCTTATTTACCACAGGGTATACTTTTCTTGTTGGATATTTACCACAGGGTATATTTTCAAAAATATTCATTTACCACAGGGTGTATTTCTTGGAAAATGCATTTACGACAGGTATGAAAAATTAAGATTCCATATTTATTTACCACAGGGTATATAATTAAGTGAATTTTGCACAAGGTAGCTATTTCGGGAGAGTTATTTACGACGGGGATATTTTTTACTTTTTTTTATTTATTTACGACAGGGTATATTTTAGTGATCTTTATTTACCACAGTGTCAGGGTTTTTTACCCTGGGCCGCACCCCTACCAACTTTTCTGTCAAGTACACACCCCGGGCTCCATTCTTAACATTTGCCCTGACAAATATTTTTTATGAATGAACCTTCATGTCATGAGGTATATGAACAAAGTTTAACATGCTTTGTTGAGTATACATTTACTCCATGTACAGAATTGACCCTACTAAAACCAAAATTCATATAATCAGGACTGACCTCTAGCTCCCATGAAATATCTTCTGAACACGATTTAATTTGATCTGGCATACCCTGTGATGATATCTACCCATCCTACCCTTTCAAATTCTTCAGAATGTTTAGTGAATTCAGTTTTTAAATATACAATATAAAACAGTGACTATTAGGTGCATTGTTTTCAATAAAAATGTTCGTTGAAAATGTACCTGCCACGGCATGTTTCATCGCAGTCTGAAGGCAGCCATGTTGAATTTGGGATATTCTTAGCATAATGAATAACATGTTGACCAGTTCCTATGACATAATAAAGTTTAAGCTTTGAAATACATTACTAGGATGAAAATAACTAGAATATATACTAATAAACAAAAATGAGGTAATGGCAAAAATAAGGTAACAGTTACATAATGATACAAAACTAATCAGTACCTGAAACATCAGACTTGTTTATGTATATAATTCTCATGTTATTATATTTTTATGCTATTTGAAATATTACTGCATGACACTTCAGTGGATGTTATTTTGAATTCACACTTTTACATAACTTACCTGTAATGTAAGTATGTATCTAAGAATTATAAACTATATATTAAGGATATTTTTACTACAGATATTTTAATTTAGGAAATCATAAAAAAATGATGGATAATTTTGAAAGAGGAAAAGATATAATAATATGAAACAGGTGAAACCTCAAGGGAGCTAGTCTTAAATACATATTTGCATTGACTTCTCAATGTACCGCACATAAAATCACGTGTTCATACTTCCTGGTCTGAGCACTCCAATAAAAAGGCGTAACACATGACAGTTATACATTTTTAAAATGACACCCTAAATGTTGATTTTTGCGAAAACAAGGATATTTTGCAGTGAAAAAAATATCCCTTTTTTAGGTTTTCAAGTTTCGAGGACTGTGACTGTTTTCAAAATAACCCTCCCTTTTCCACGAATTGCATAATAATCATGTAGTCTCATAGTTTCGTTTTCATCTTTGTACTTTTTGAAAAGGGGTGTGTAATCAGGGACATATGTCCAAAAAAATTCTGAAAAGAGGTGAAGCACCCATATAAAAAAATACTGAAGTCAGTGCCTCAGACATTTCCCAAAGTCACCTGTACAAAAGTACAACTAAAATTGTAAAATTGCAACCTATTTTACTACCTATGGGTACAATACACATAAATGTGTATAATCCACAATTTTTCGGAATTTACAATTCTTATGGCCATGGATGCCAGAATTTACTTCATAGTCAATGAATCATATTTACCTTTTACGCTACTGAACAAAAATATACTGTCTTAGTGCTAGCTGTCATAGCCGCAGAATCCAAAGGGGATTCTCTCTGTGCATATTTAACACAAAACTTTAGGCATTACACCTTTACGATCCTCTACTTATATGCCAGCTGAGGCTACAATATACATAACTCACATCTCATATCCATTTTGAATAAGCAATCAATTTTAAATTGCCTATTTACCTGAAGCAATTTCAAGACAAAATGTTTTCTCCTCGATGTTGATATGTTGTTTAATCACTTCCAAGAGTGTGTCTTTGTTTCTATCAAAGGATGGTACAGTTAGAACACTAACATGCCTGCCACTCTTAGTGTCTTTACGCTGGCTAAAGTAGAACATATAAAGTATATATTAAGCAATAGGAAGTACCTACTAGGCACTGTACGTATTATACATATGGCTAATTGCATAAATAAATGATAAATGTCACTGTTAGTAAAACAAACAGGCAAAATAAATTTGCAATAACTGGACAACTGTTGGTAATGTAGTAAATGTTATTTTAACAAAACCATTAATTTATTTGTGAATTTAAAAAGTGTCCCCATTTGTACTCGGTAAATCTTCCTATATGCCAATTATTAGTTTTAATTATCCCAGAGTAAATTAATGCCCTTATAATAAATGGATTATATATCTATCCCAACTGAACTTATTAAGGAGCATGGTAGATTTATATTTATCACAGCACAAGCAATATTGTAACAATTATACTGTCAGTGATAATAATCCATTTAAAGCAGCACTGAGATGAATCTGCCAGCTGATTTTGTAAAAATGTACCTGCCATCACGACTTTCCATAGCCATGTTTAGTACCGTACTCTAAATGCAATCTCTTCTAAATCAATATGTAGCCTTTTCTTCAAAACATTTTTTTCAGTTTGGTCAAAGCGATGTCTGAAAAAAAATTGTAAAAGTTTTACAAAATTATCAGTATAAATAAATTTCTAAAGTTTCGTACACGAACAACACTTGGCTCATAATTTACACTGAATGACATAAAATTTGTACACAGTAATTAAAGGCTTTAAAAAATTCCGAACTGTTTGCAAATAAAAATCAGAATTGATATAGGCCAACTGCTCAATTCCGTTCCACATCTCATGGAAGTACTTTTTTCCAAAACTGAGATCTAAAATATGATAACTTGTGTCTAAATTCAAAACTTATCCTCTTAAAATAGTGGTGTTAATTAGTTATCAGAGTTCAAAAATATTTAATTGTACTGTCTTCGGATATCTCCGCTACTATCACATAAGAAGTCGAAGGAACATTTTATCCAATAGGAAAACGGCATTATAAAATTAGGTCAGGGACACCCACAACAAAAAACGCGTGGGTACGGAGGAGTAAGTATCTTATACAGGAAGAACTTACAGGGCGTTGTAAAGCATCCAGATGGCTCACACAGAGTGGCTGTGATTGAGATAAAATCTAGAATACCCATCTGCATCATTACTGTATACATACCATCACGGTATACGCAATGCCTTCGATCATGCCACCCCAGATGCCACAAAGAACACCAAAGTGCACGGCAGCAGACCAAGGAAGAAACATTTTCCTCCGAATGTGGTTGCTGCGATAACAGCGAGCAAAATTGCTCACAGGGAGTGGAAACGTGCAGGAATTAAGGCCACAGGATGTCAATAACCAATTCTTTCTGCACAGAAAAAGGGCCAAACAAAACCTACGGAAAGCCCAACGACAGCTTAATTGCCACCAAGCAATCCCAAACCACAGTGAATGAGATTGCAGTTTGTCACAACGACCCTGACCTGTTCTATCGTCTCGTACAAAGGCAGAGGGTAACCAAATCAGTCTGCCCAGATATGGACTTCGATGATCCATCCAAGAAAGGAGAAGCTGATGATACAGAGGGATGGGTAAGATACTTCCAAAAGCTGATATCACCAATGGACAACCCAAAATTTGATAACACAATTAATGCCAAAGACAGAGAACTGATCGAGGATCTCCAACTGCCACCAAGCGGAGTGATTGATGTTACTGACAAAGACATCAAATCAGCAATAGCTGACTTAAGTAACAGCAAGGCGATGGACTCATGTGGCTTGACCATTCAGCACCTGAAGATGGTTGGGAATTGCATACACCTGTACCTCAGTAAATTGATCTGTAAAGTTTTGGAGTCACAAAAGATCCCGCAGGTCCTCAAGACCGCCATTCTTCATCCAATATATAAACGAAAAGGACTTGACACCAAACTGGGAAACTACAGAGGTATTAATTACTGTCACAACCGTCATTGAACCGTATTGTTTAAAGTGGTGGAAAATATTATGAAGAAGCAGTATGATCATGTGCCACAATCTGACCTACAATTTGGGTTCACGAAAGGAAGATCCCCGACAATGGCATCACTGCTTGTGACGGAACTAGTGAATGAGGCCAAAAGTGAATGCAAGTCATTGCATATGATTGCTGTTGATACCGAAAAGGCCTTCGATGTAGTCCAGCATCATTCGCTCCTAAAGAAACTGATGTTCAATGGACCAAACAATGACGACTGGAACCTAACAAAGGACATGTATTCTGGTCTGAATACCTTTGTCAAATGGAATGGTAAAATATCAGATAAGGCTTTCCAGTTGCGCCAAGGTGTACGCCAAGGAGGTGTGCTGTCAACTCACCACTACAAGTTCTTCGTTGATCCACTCCTGCAGAGCTTGGAGACTCATGGCATGGGAGCGTCAATTGGAACGACTCAACTTCAACACCTCACTTGTGCTGATGACGTCCTGCTGACGGCCACGGACCAGGTGGATATGCAGTGCATGCTGAATATGGTAGAAGAATACAGCCACCAGGAGCACTATAATGTGTAACTGTCAATGAGAATCGGCTGCAGCAGAAACTTACATTCCAATTTGAGTCAAAAGCAATCAACCATAAAGAGACACTCGAACATCTTGGGCTGGTAAGGGACCAGGGCAACAAGGTAAACATAGATGAGAAGATCACCAAGACCAGGATGTACAGTCTGATGGGAGCTGGCCTGCATAGCTGCAATGGCTTGCCAGCAGCTGTCTCGGTTAAGTTATGGTCAACTTACATATATTGCCTGTTATGATCTATGGCTTGGAATCCATCTACCTCACTAAAGCAGATTACAACAAGCTGGGACTATTTGTACTGGGAGAAACAGCTGCAAGATGATGCCATACAAGCCTGAAGTATGTCGCCACTCATTGGATACATCTGGGAAAGCCTCACACCATCTGGACATGCAAGTGTCAAGAAAAGTACATACGATGTACAACGTGCTTCCATAAAGTTGAGGCTCCTTACTGGAACGTACACGTTGCAAAGCAACAGAGCTGCCTTCAACCAGTATTGAGTGAGAGCAACTTGTCCTCTGTGTTTGAAAGATGACGAAACACGACATCACTTCATCAGCGAATGCCCTATAACACAACCCATACGTGTGAAATACATCCGAAAGCTTGGAGCTGCTCTGCCAAGAGACATATACCGGGAAATCACAAGTGACACATCCACGTTCAATGTTGTATGCATTGCACATGAGGAGGTCACGGCTTCTTCTGCAACTTACACGCAATAATTAGTCTTATCGCAGTGACCAGTAGACAATGGGAAACAAGCTTTCTGTTAAACAGACAACCAATGAACAGTGATATTGTCCTAACAGTGATATTGTCCTCCGCATAAGCTCAAAGCTACATTTATGTTTACAGAACTGGATAAACTGGAATTGGATCCCTGTTGTGCTGTGATGTGTGTCAAATTGCTGTCCTGTTTATGTTTTATGTGGATGCTATTCTAATATGTGATGTTATGACAGGCATTGACTATCTATCTTATCTCCACTAAGATAAGAATGGACACTAACCAGTTGTTTCCTTCAGATTCAACAGAACTACGTCGGAAGACGGTGCTGCGTCAATTAAGTAGTCGCAGGGATATATACAAGACAAGACAATACAATGGCGGCGCTCGATGTCAACATCGGCGCAAGCCAACACAAATCGACAACAACAACATTCCAATGTTTAATGCACGTTGATGGTGTGGAAAATGAAGAAGATAAGGTATTTACAAGTTCAAGATGGGACAAATTCAAAAAATGTTGCCATGACTGGCTCGAAACCGGCGAAATCAACGAAAGAAAAATCGCAGACGAATGCGAATGGCTCGACACTGCCGAGTTTTCCCAACTTCCGCGTTATGTTGGATTCCATGAGACTTGTTATCAGAGGTTCACGAACAAAACAAAAATAGAAAGGGCAGTTAAAAGAAAGGCAAGGGAACCCATTGATAAAGTTATTTGTATTCACAATAATGACCAGTCACCCAAGAAACTCAGGTCAAAGTTTTCTCTACCCCACCCTGTTGCTGGACCAGTGTTACCCACAGTTTGCATAGTCTGCAAAAAAAC